>VMDO01032819.1:0-18594 GCA_007922755.1 Pedetes capensis
TGGTATTCCCATTTTCCGAAGTGTTATCCATAATTTGTTGTGATCCACACAATCAAATGCTTTTGCATAGTCAATAAAACATAGATAGACATCTTTTTGATATTCTCTGCTTTCAGCTAATATCCACCTGACATCAGCAATGATGTCCCTAGTTCCCCGCCCTCTTCTGAATCCCGCTTGATTTTCTGGTAATTCCCTGCCTATATACTGCTGCAGTCGCTTCTGAATGATCTTTAGTAGAATTTTGCTGGTGTGTGATATTAATGATATTTTCCGATAGTTTGCACGTTCAGTTGGATTTCCTTTTTTGGGAATAGGCACAAATATGGATCTCTTCCAGTCAGTTGGCCAAGTAGCAGTTTTCCAAATCTGTTGGCATAAACATGTTAATCCCTCCAGTGCTGCATCTGTTTGTTGAAACATCTCTATTGGTATCCCATCAATTCCTGGAAAAAAATGACATAGTATCTCCCAATGAGATATGATTCTTAGAGAAAGTTTCTAGAATATTTCTTCATTTTAAATTAATTTTGACAAGGATGAGTATAAATAGTTTTTTAAAACTCAAACCTGGATATATTCATTATTTGAAGAAATGTATTGACATGTCTATGATAATAATATGTCATGGATAAAAGCTGTAAGGGAAAGACAAATATCTAATGAATAAGTGAAAAGAATATTATATGAGTATTTAAAGTAATGTTTTCTGCTTTATGGAACATGAGATGTGAAGAAAGAAAATGAATTTCAGAGACTTTCAATTCTGCCTATTATTTGTATGGCACTAATGGCACTAATTATGCATATGAAATAGAAATAATATCTCAACAAGTTTTCAAAAGATTTTAATAGAAAAAAAGTGTTTAACAAGCTGAACTTCACATACTTGTCAAAAGACACTGAATGGTACTAACTAGAAATGAAGTATGATGGAAAGAAGTGAAAATTTTAAAGTTTCATTGAGTGAGTTTCCAAACATATCACCAGTTAAGTGTTATCAACTTTGAATTTTAGAGTGATATTTTGAATAGTTCCATTTGGATAAGTTATACCTTAAACTTACTGATTTAGATATTTTATTCAGATTGAAAATTTTAAAGATCTTAATATCTCAAAAAAACTATAAATTATCATTCGGTTTCATTCCGTAAAAATCACAAAACCTTGAAAGTTGAAATATCTTTTGTAAGAGAAAGAAAAATAGGAGCCATAAAGATACTTTAAAAGGAGAATTTACCAACATAATAATTCTAATGCTACATATTTTTCTATGTTTGTTAAAATTATAGCATAATTTAATATTGATTATGAAAAATTGAAAATGATACATTTTCTTTAAATTTATTCTTTTAAAAAGTACTCCAGGAGCTACAATATCCACAGATTTTATTTAAATAAAATAACAAGGTAAACTAACAAGGCACCACAGCAACGGATACTGATGCAAGAGGACCAAGAGTTCAAGGCCAAAGGTAGCTTGTATCTGTGAGATGTTGCCTCAAAATAAAAATAAATAAATTAAAAATGAGGTTGGAACCAGGCGCGGTGGCACACGCCTGTAATCCCAGCAGCTCGGGAGGCGGAGGCAGGAGGATCACAAGTTCAAGACCAGAGGCAGTCTGCGTAACTTAGCAAGACCCTGTCTCAAAAAGTAAAAAAAAAAATGTGCTGGGGGTGCAGCTCAGTGGTTCAGCACTTGCAGAGCATGCAGGTGCGAGGCCCTGGGTTCAACCCCCAGTACCGCAAAAAAAAAAAAAAAAAAAAAGAAGTTGGAGTGTATCTCAACATTAAAGCACTTATCTAGCATGCTTGAGGCCCTGGATTCAATCCCTCTGTACTTGTGAAATATACATATTTATATGTATACACACACATATGTGTGTGTGTGCATATATATATGCATACTATATATGTATGCCTACAACCATAGTACTGTGGTGTCCCATCCTGTCAGATCTTGGAAACTAAGTAGACTTGGGCCTGGTTAGTCCTTGGATGGGAGAATCCCTGGAAAGACCAGGTGCTGTAGGCTTGAGAGAAGGACATGGCAACCCACTCCCTCAAAACAATTAGCCATTGAAAACCCTATGAATAGCAGAGAAGCATTAACAATTGTGTTTCATCTGTCATACATAGGGTCACTATGAGTCATACACTGACTCAAAGGCACCTAACAACAACAACAAATGTATATATATTTATATATATAAATTTATATATATTTATATATAGATATAGATATAGATATAGATCTCCAGAGTATATATACATATATGTATAGTTTTAGTATCTATTTTATACACACACACACACACACACACACACACACACACACACACACACTAAATCATGTGAAGGCCATGTACTTATAAGAATGACACAGACATAAAGCAATATATTCCTAGAAGGCCAACTTTTCACAATAAAGACAAAGCTCTTTGTGAACACATTATGACATTAACAACCATCTTGAGATTTTTTTTTCTAATCTGTCCCATTATTGCTCCTTGTGCCTCAGAATTACTAAATGTATTTTTGTCATTACCAAAAGCAAAAAGTATCAATATAATGTCATCTTGATATTGAAACACTTAAAATGATTTTACAGCAATACAGTATTGGGCCTTGAACAATAGGCTAGAAAAATTATTCAAATACATTTGAAGACACAAAAATGTGGCATTCTTTTAAAAATATTCTTGATTACATCTTTACAATTATGCTTTATCTTTTGACAGGTGGGTAATGACATTTTACATTTTAAAACTGGTTTCTTGGACCACCAATAAATGTTCAGTGACAGTGTTGCTATAAAGGTTTAATTGAAACTACCTAGCTAATTTTGTAAATATCTTGACTTTTCATTAATAATCCATCTGAATCTATTATATTGGGAAAATGAAAACAAAACCTTAGATATATAAAACTGACGAGGGTATGGAGAAAACAGTGAATTCAATACTTTATCTGAGAAAGTACATTTGGAGCTATCTCATTTTTTAAAAAGGAAAATTTCCAATTTTATTATTAAAAAGTCACTAAACCTATATTACCTCAACTCTTCAACATTATATTTATTATGGAGAAAGGTAATTTCAGTAGACATATAAGACAAAACTAAATCTCTAACCCTCGTTTATTCATTCCTTCAATAAGTACTATGGACAAAGTATGGCAGTCTGAAAACTTTTATGGGGAAGGACAAGTGTTTCATAAATTTTAATGTTTAGAGTAACACAACTATTTTACTTGATAGAAATTTGATTTGAAAGTTTAGATTTCTATTGTTTTTATAGTGTGGGGTTAAACATCCCAATTGTTGTTGTTGTTAGTTACTGTCAAAGTCCACTTGGATTCAGAATGACACTATGTGCAACAGAACAAAACACTCCTAGATTCAGTGCAAGGCACACACATTTTTTTTTATATTTAAGCCCACTGTTGCAGCCACAGCGTCAATACATCTTTTTTGTTGTTGTTGATCTGCCACTCTCCCAAACATGATGTCTTTCTGAGGGACTGGTTCCTCCTGAGAGTATGTCCAAAATTCATAAGCCACAGTCTAGCTATCCTTACTTCCTAGCAACATTCTGGTGGCACTTCCAGAAATGTCTGTTGTTTCTTTTAGAAATCCATGGTATATTCAATATTAGTCTCTAGCACCATAATAGGAAAACATCAATTCTTTCCTAATTCTTCTCATACAAGGTCCAGCTTTTATAACCTTGTTATGTGGCTGAAAGTACCATGGCATGAGTCACATACATCTTCATCTTCAATATGATATCTTTACTTTTCAATATGTTAAAGAAATCTTTTAGAATGGCTTTTCTCAATAAATGTGGCATTTCATTTCTGGACTGCTACTGCCATGGGAGTTGAGCATAGAACCAAGTAAAGTAATATCCTGCACAAACTCATCTTTTCTCCATTTGTCATGAAGTTATACATGGACCCAGTTGAAAGGATTTTTGTTTCCTTGATGTTCAGGCACGATCTGTAGGCTCTGTTCTTTGATCTTCGTCAGTAAATGTTTCAAATCCTCTTCACTTTCAACAAGCAGAGTTGTGTCATTTGCATAATTTGGGTTGTAAATGAGTCTTCTGATAACATCATAAAGTCCAGCTTCTTGGATTATTTGCTCAACATGGAGATTAAAGAGGTATGGTGAAAGGATACCTGCCTAACACACCTCTTTCTTGAATTTAAACCACACTATGTCTCCTTTTTCTTTTCCAATGAATTACTTCTGTCCACTTACAGATTCTTCATGGGTACATTGAAGTGCTCCAGTATTTCCATTCTTCACAAATTTCAGCCATAATTTATTATGATCCTAACAGTCAAATGTCTTTGCATAGTGAATAAAATGTAGACAACACATCTTTCTAGTATTCTCTGCTTTCAGCAAATATCCATCTGCTATCAGCAGTGTGTACTTGGTTTCATGCCCTGTTTTGAATGATCTTTAGCAAAATTTTACTTGCTTGTGATATTAATGATATTGTTTGATAATTTCCACATATAATTGGATGCCTTCCTTGGAATAGGCAGAAATATGGATCTCTTCCAGTCAGTTGGTCAGGTAACTTTTTTCTAAATTTCTTGGCATAAACAAGTGAGCAGCTCCAGTGCTGCATCAATTTTTTGAAACATCTCTATTAATATTCCTTCAACTCCAGGAGCTTCTGTTTCACCAATTCCTTTAAGGAAGCATCTACTTTGTCCTTCAGTACCATTGATTCCTGATCATATGCAACTTCCTGAAATGGTTGTTCATCCATCAGTTCTTTTAGGTATAATGACTCTGTGCATTCATTTCATATTCTTTTGATGTTTCCTGCATCATTTAATGCTGTACCTGGAGAATCCTTCACTATTGCCACTTGAGCCTTGAATTTTTTTCTTCATTCCCAGCATAGTAGACTCTGATTATTTGATTCACTGTGGCCCATGCGGGTCCATTTGAGCTCATGGATGCCTAGAATGTCGGTATTTATGTGTTCCATTTTCATTTTGATGATTTCTAATTTTCCTAGATTCATACTACATACATTCCATATTCCAATTATTAATGAACATTTACAGTTGTTCCTCACTTTGAGTTATGCCACATGAGTAAATGGATGTTCCTGACCACTGAGCTGCACTCCCAGCACCGCCCTTTTTTTTTTGAGACAGACTGCCTCTGGTTTCAAATCTGCAGTCCTCCTGCCTCTGCCTCCTGAGCAGCTGGGATTACAGGCATGAGCCACCGAGCCTGGCCCCTGCAGTCATTTTTGAATACCATCTAACCTGGGTCCTCATTTTCTAGCACTACATCTGACAGTGTTTCTCTGCTATTCATAGGGTTTTTAATGGCTAATTGTTTCGGAATGAGGTTAGCCATGTTCTTCTCCCTAGTCTGTTTTACTCTGGAAACTCAGCTGAACCTCTCCACCACAAGTGACTCTTTAATATTGGTGGTATCATTTTCATCATCATAGCATCATATCAACATTGTGTCAAACTGACAGGCACATGTGGTAGACTCAGGCTGTGATTTAGCTCAGTTGATAGAGTACCACTTTGCAGTTTCTGTGGTCCCAGGTTCAATTCTTAGCACTGCAAAAATGGGAGGACATGGCAATACACCCCCAAGGCATTGAAAACCCTATGAGGTTCCCTATGATTCAGAAACAACTCCTCCACACCTAACAACAAACAACAACACCCACTTCTGGCATATAAAACTTCATTTAATCATCTCCTCTAGGTTGTGGATGGGATTTATAACTTCTTTCTATGAGAATTAGGTAAAGTTGATGGGATGTCAGATCCATGATAATGTTACATTATTTAAAATTCTGTCTTGCTAGGAGGCTCTCTCTTGGAATTGTACTTGTTAGTTTAATGAATTCAAAGCTATGAAAACAAGTCGAGATGACAGAAAAGGACAGACATCTTACAGGAACTACAAGTACTCTCTAAGAATGGAAGGCAGCCCCTTAATTGGACGTATTCTCTAAGGCCGAGTGTAGTGGAGCACACCTGTAACCCCAGTGACTTGAAAGGCTGAGGCAGGAGGATCACAGGTTTGAGGTCAGAGGCAGCCTTCATAATTTAGGGAGACTCTGGCTCAAGATAAAAAAAAAAAAAAAGTATGGCTGTGAGTGGAGCTCCCTGGCAGAGCACTTACAAAGTATATACAATGACTTAGTACTACAAATAATAATAATAATGAAAATGCTCTCTAGGAAGTTTAAATAAAAATGTCAGAGGATAAGGCCTATTGCAAAAATAATTAAATCAATAAAAATAACAACCTTCTGCCCACAATGTAATTGAGAAGGAAGTAGATCTTCCACCCTTCAGGGATTCAAGTCTCCAGATGAGATCTCACATTGGCTGATAACTAGAACACAGCCCTGCAGGGTCATGCACAGAGTCTTGAACTATACAAACTGAGATTACTGCTGTTGCCACTAAGTCTATAATAATTTGTTATATGGCATGAGATAACAAAGATATGTAGTTTCCTAGATTTTTCTATTCATACATCATTGAATTAACTTATATTAACAATTTTTTTAAAAGGTTTCTCTAAAACATTTCATCATAAACTTTTGAGGGTAGAACCATCTCCTCTACAGGCCATTGTAATTTGATGTTCTTTCTGATATTTGTAGAGCTGTTTTATGACTTTACAAAGAATACTTAAAATGTTACTAATAAAAATATTTTCTTGATTTCTAAGAGACTTGGATGAATCAACAATTGGAATGAAGTTTCCAGTTAAGTAGGATGTGAGAGAGTCTCAAATTGTCAAAAGCCTCTAAAATTATATTCATTAATAATTAATGATTTCTGCAGTTTTATAATTAAGGGTGACATTTAGTAAGGTTTTTCAGAAGTAGTACCCTTGAGTATATATGAATTTAAATATACATAGCTATTTAACTTTTATGATGTACTTTCTATAATTTTTACCTTTTTATTATACCAGCAATTTCCAACATGAAAAATATGAATTCCTAAATTATAACAAATGCCTTCTCCTTATTTAAGAGTGCTTCACATTTCACTTATAATATCTATTTTACAAAGTCAAAATATATTTTAAAATTCTAATATTTTACTAATTTCCTTACTAAAATCTTCAATTCAGCAATATTTTGTGAATGAAAATAGTATTTATCTAATATACAGACCCAAATGCCTAAATGGATTAATCAATTTGCAATAAACCTATAAAATTATTTAACACGTAATTCTTTGTGCTTCTATAATTGACATTTGTTGTTGAGAGGTCCTGTCAAGTCAGGTCCAACTCATGTTCACATAGGGTTTTCAATGACTGTTTTGGGCATACTGGTATAGAAAAGCAAGTGATGTTTCTATAACAATTTAGACTTTAGAAAACACTTTCAAGTCATTAAAATTCTAAGCAGACAAGACCTCTGTGAGGTAAATATGCTTATTGCACTCTTGACTAAACTGATGTGGAGACATCCCATAGAACAGGAAGGAGAAAGGAGAAATTATAACCTACATCCTTTAGGGGCTTGGCAAGGTGCTGCAAACTATCCACACTGGAGAAAAAGAAAAGCTGTGGGTTGTCTATTACATGAATAATTAATAGTTGACTCATTCTCTGAGTCTCATATCTGTGTTTGTCATATCCCTTCTTTTCATAATTCTGGCTTGCCTCAGACTATTTCCCCCTTCATGGTTTATTAATTCATTGAATGTATCATCATCAAAATTAGCTAAAACACACCAAATATTTATTATACATATTTGAGGATGCTGAGAAAGTGGAAAACTATGAGGCATGATCATGTTTTTCTAAAATCATATAATTAATCCAGAGAGGAAAACAATGTACCTAAAATATCTTAATACACCAATTATCTTTTTCCCAAGACAAGTCATACATATGTAGATTTCTGCTGTGCATTACATAAAATGTTTTTCTCTCAGTGTACAAAACGTGTTATATCTATATGAATAAATTTGGACAACATTAATTTACTTAAAAATAAAGACTCACCAACAACTTAATTCAGTATGATACTAATGGATTTGTATTATGTGAGCAGGGATGAGGAATGGAGTGAATTCCAGAATGCACATTTAACGGTAGCTGTATGACGGGCTACTAATAATCAGATGAAAGAAAGAAAAATCTGGAGCTTTAGGAGAGTACAAATGCAAAACTAAATTCAGCTTAAAAGTTTACTGAGTGTTTATGATGTGCAGCTCCACATCTTGTATTGGTAAGCACGAAGTTTAGTAACTCAGGGACTCTAACTTTGAGATGTTAACAGCATGTAGGGGAAGAAAGCTTCATACGTAGACAATTAAACTATAATCATAGCAGAGTTTAAATGGATTAGTGATTACCTTAGGAGTCCAGTAAGTGTTCTAAGTTATATTTATGTATTCAGACTTATAGGATACATAAAATTTATTTCATCAAATAACATGAGAAGCAAGTGTTTGATAGAATGACAATAAACAAAAGGCACAGAAATAGGAAAAAATGAGGAGTTCCATGCAACCAAAGTGTATATTACTGAGGGAAGAAAACACATGATGTCAAAGAGACAGAGGATTCAACAATGGAAAATATATTCCTGTAAAAATATGGAAAATCATTGGTAATGTATGAAGAAAAGATTGACTTAGTTCTGTCCTTATCATTCCAATTATTGAAAGGAAAGCACTTCCAAAACAGGCAGAAGTAGATAATAACAGTATTAGCTCCTATTTACATACATCATTTTACTTAATTATCACAAAACATTTCCCTTTTTTTCTCTGAAGTGTATTTTACAAATAAAAGAATGTTGATAATCAAGTTTTCCAAAATCATTAACACAAGTAAGATTTATACCCAGATTTATTCTGCCTAGGCACAAATCCTTGCTCTAAATCTTTTCCAGGAGGCCTTTCACTGTGAGGCCAGGAAATAAGTGGAAAATTATTGTAATACTCCAGATAATAATAACTTGAATACAGGCACAGGTATTCAAGAAATGGAAACTGATAGAAATGGAGTAACAAATCAGAAAAATTAAAGACTTAAAATCATAATGAGTAAGGTAATATTATGATTGTGGTATTTAGTAAGTGACACAAATGGAAATGAGCCACATAGGGAGAGGAGGAAACTGTATGGAGGAGGAGGATGTTGAGTTATGGGTCCATAATGCCTTGCAGACATCCACTAAGGTAAGTCCAGCAAGCTATTTGACATGATAGGCATGTGTTAATGAAAACAACAGTAGAAATCTTTCAACACAGTTCATATTTTAACTGGATATTGTCTGAAATTTCTTTCACTATTTGAAAACTGGCTCTTCGGAGTCAAAAGATGATGTCATTATCTTTAGTCCTCACTCTGCCTTCTAAAACTCCTTTCTGCAATTTACTCCAGATGCACAGAATGATGACAAGTCACCACCATCCATTCATAGAAGACTTGGTCACAGGGAATGTAGTCTTCTCCAATATTCAAATTTCTCGGCTGCCATTAACTTAAATTACTACAATTTTAATTCAAAATTAAATGATATAAAAATGGAATAAACTAAGAATTTGTTCGAAAAGTAGATATTATCTAAAATAGATAAGGAATTGTTCTTCCTGAAGCTTAGTCTATAGCAGTTATAGGTAGAGGGTTAGACTTTATTCTAATGGGAATTGATAACAATTAAAGACCTTTTCCCCTATGTGTCTGTCAGCTTGTCTTGATGTAGGGACTTACATGTTGTTGTAATACTGAAAGCTATGCCACCAGTATCTCAGATACCAGCAGGACCACCCCTGGAGGACAAGTTTCAACTGAGCTTCCAGACTAAGACAGATGAAGGAGAAGGACCTGGCAGCCCACCTCTGAAACAATTAGTCATTCAAAACCCTATGAACATCAGAGAAGCACTATCAAATATCATCCTGGAGAATGAGCCCCTCAGGTTGGAAGGCATTCAATAGACAACTGGGGAAGAGTTGTCTCCTCAAAGTAGAGTCAATCTTCATGATGGAAATGGAGTAAAGTCCGCAAGACCTCCACTTGCTGATATGGCATTACTCAAAATGAAAAGAAATATAGTGGCTGTAACAGTGGGCTCAAATATAAAAAGATTGTGTGCATGGCACTGTGTTTACTAGTGCTCCATTCTATTATACATAGTGTCACTTTGAGTCAGATCTAACTAGACAACATGCAACAACAACAACAAAGACTTTTTTTTTTTTTTTTTTTTTTTTTTTTTTTTGCGGTACTAGGAGTTGAGCCCAGGACCTTGCTCTTGCATGCTTTGCAAGTGGTGTACTACTGAGCTACACCCTCAGCCCATTTTTTTTTTACTTTTTTGTGACAGGGTCTCACTAAATTACACAGACTGTCTCTGGTCTTGAACTTGGTATCCTCCTGCCTCTGCCTCCCAAGTCACTGGGATTACAGGCTTGGGCCACCATGCCTGGTTTCAACAAAGAACTTCTAAGAGAAGAAGTTATTTAACACTTTATCAGACTTGCATGCAGTAAGATCACACTTCCTGGTGTATAGAAGGTTGAGGGAAGGAAGCTATAATAGTGAAAACAAGACAGTTTTGATGAAGCCTGTGTGGACTGCATATTTCTAAATGGAGAAACTCCCCTGCTGGCTGGAACAATTGAGGAATCAGTGTGAAGGACTGTCCTTTGGTTTTTGTTTTTGCATTAATGCCAAATAGAAAATTTATACATTTTCTTCCTTAGGAACCTTCTCTACTTATTCCTTATCACACTAACAACAGACAATATAATCTACTTAACAGAGACAAATTAAAATAAAAATTTAATATGATATAAATTATGTAGATTTGTAACATAAAGCAGCACTACTAGCTGCTGTCTTGTTGTTGTTGTTAGGTGCCCTCTAGTCCTGTCCAACTCATTGCGACCCTTACAGGGTTTTCAATGGCTGATTGTTTCAGGATTGCCTCTGGAGTGGGTTGCTACATCCTTCTCCCATTTCCGTGGCGCTGGGAATCAAACTCGGGACCTCAGAGACTGCAGAGCAGCGCTCTACCAACTGAGCTAAATCCCAGCCCAGCTGCTGTCTAGTCAAGTAAATTATCCTTGATTGATAGTCTGTACCATCTAAACTTATACCTCAGAAGAGTAACTCCCAATGAACTAAACAAAATAAAATGACCTCATGAAGTATTTCCAAAGTCAAGAGATGATGAGTAAGGATTAGCGGTAGGCAATGCACAAGAACACAAGACACCTTCTTATTTTATTTTATTCTATTTTATCTTATTATTTTATTTTATTTCTATTTTAGATTATTTTTTTTCTTTTTACAAAGCCAGGTAAGTCTAAAAGAATAACAAATAGTGCCACATACCTGTCACATCTTGCAAATGAAAGAACAGCTTTTATAATATGTATGCTCTTTACAAAGGCCTACTGATTATAAATCATTCTCTTCAGAAACATCCATGTACCTGGTTAGTGATCACAGAAATAAGGATTTCACTGTGTCTGTACTTATTCATCATCACATATGTCCAAACATACATAACAGCTTATGCAGTTCACAGAAAATGGGATTCTGAATCCTAAGATTTGAATTCCTCCATTCACCATGTTTGGGAATTTAGACAATTTAATTAACTCAATTAGTTGGGATAAGGTGACTTCAATAGCAATTGGAAACAAAAAATATATAATGATTCAAGCACAGGAGAATATTGTTTGTGAAACTGTGTAAATACAAATGGATGGAGTTAGCCCTCCTTCGTGTTGGTATCCCAGTAGCCAAGTTCTGTCAGTTTCAAAATGAATTTCGAATTCAGCCTTTTAAACATTTTATACTCACCAAATTTTCATTATGTTTAATTTAATTTGTCCTCAAGTATGGTTGAATCCTGTTTTGATGACTACCCCATATACATCTTACAGCATTTAAATTGAAAAATCCATGTTTATTTCACTCTCTCTCTCTCTCTCTCTCTCTCTCTCTCTCTATATATATATATATATATATATATATATATATATATATTTCTCATTAGAAAAATAGATATAGAAAAATGATTATTCTAGTTATGCACAATCTTCCAGTTTTCTGAAAATATTCTTAATACTCTTACGAGGGAAGGAAAACATAGATGAATTGTATAGTTCCGTAGTACCTTAGAACATCTTATTTAGCACAACACACAAAACAAAAAATGGTGCTTATGGCCAGAATGAAATCATTTCCCAATTTCTGGAGAATCAGGGGCTTTTTGACATATTAAATTTATTTCTAAAAGTATCTTAAATCTTAGGATTCGTTGTCTTTGGTCTTAGGTAATTGAATCAGCATGTTGGCTAATTGGTTATTTTATACTTCTAAAACTTCTCCACAGGGAAAACTGAGAATCATACATGCTATAACCCAAGACAATGAAAATGTGGTTTACTCTTCCATGAATTTGGAAGACTTAGCCAAAGTGTATATCCAGATCATAACATTCCGGGGCATTGGCATATGGTTGTTCTAAAGCATAGTGTTACTAAGTTCAATCAGTTAGAAATTCTTAAGGGTGAAAATGGGTGCTACAACCATACTTCCCTGGCATCCCATCCCTGGGTTGCCTGACCAGAGTAGAGCCTGGTCATTCCTTGGATGGGAGACCAGCTAGGAATACCAGATGTTGTATGCTTGGGAGAAGGACCTGGCAGTCAAAAAACTTGAAATAACCAGCTATCAAAAACCTTATGAATAGCAGAGAAGCACTGGCACAGTGCAGGGCATGGCAGTGTCATGCAGTGTTTCATTCTGTTGTACATATGATCATTATGAGTTGGTCCCTACTCTATGGCACCTAACAACAACAACAACAACCATAAAAACTGATTGTTGATGAAGATTTATATTATTAAAAATGTATGGAAAAAACTTTTATGAAGTTTAAATAAGTAATAGCTAACACCAAACTTAATCTACGAATTTCACAGAGCCTCTGAAAATAAGCATTCATTTACAGACAGAAAGAAGTTCTCCAATCATCAGGTAATATATTTTAGGAAGTAAAACAGTAGAGCTATTTCTCTTCTCTATATTTTATCATCAGATTTATATTTTGTGAGAGAGAACTATTAAGGTTTGAAGAGGATGTTAAATTTTGTAGGCCAATTTTGACAGGATAATCCAAGTTTTTATATGGTGAGATATACCCAATGCACATTTGAAATTGCTTTTGCTTATAATTTGTTCAGACAGTTGTACGACTGAACATTTTTAGGTACCTAATATCCAATTAAATTAGAATCCATTGAGCAAATAGGCTTATACCATAAATTCATGAGAATCAAGTGAATAAATCATGTTTCATAAAATAATAACTTAAGTCCCACGTTGAACAAAAATGCATTTTTACAGTTTCTTTGGAAATGACTTTTCATTTCAAACTGTTGTATGTACTTCCCCACCTCAATTTAAACTTTACACACAAATAATGATCACTAAATTAGTTATTTCCAGTCTGAAAAGTACAAAATAATGACATCCAAAAGGAAGATTTAAATACTGAGATTTAGATGGATATAAAACTGTTGATTGTTGTTGTTAGGTGCCATCGAGTTGAGTCTTACCCATAGCAACTCTCATAGGGTTTTCAATGGCTATTTTGGGATTGCTTCAGGAGTGGATTGCCATGCCCTTCTGTCATTTTTGAGGTGCTGGGTCTTCAGCACCTCAGGTCTTCAGAGAGTATGGAGTAGCACTCTACCAACTGAGCTAAACTCTTGAGCTATGCTCCCAAAATATTGGTAGTGCTGGGGAATGAGACAGTGAAAAGCCCTGATAGCGTCAGGAATAGTGCAAAAAAATAAAAATAATAATAATAAAAAACCAGGAGAATGTTAGTGATGATCAGAGTAACCTTCACACCAGAGGACAGTATCAGAGAACTATCCAGAGTTCCCTAATAAATTTCATATCTATGGAATCATGACATCATTCCAACTGTAATATTATGTGTATTGCTTCCCTTGTATCACAAATACCCCACAAGCAATATATGATACAGAAACTCTTCTTAATATTAGATAAACATGAAACCACACTCATTCTGTTTTTTTAAAAAAAAATTGCAAATTTGAAATTGTTAAGTGATATTACTCTATATTGTTTCCCCTTCCAAAATATAGTCAAATTTTTCATACCACTTATTAACTAGCCCCTTTTCCAATATTTGTTACACTTTTATATTACTGAAGTGTTTTTTAATTGAATGTTTGGATATATTTGTAGGGTATTTATTTAGGTCCATTATTAAGTGTGCAGCCAATTAGCACAGAAATAATTTATCATTTAAATTTCAGTAGTTCCACATTTTAATGGGAAGTCTCTTTTAATGCCACATCCTTGTTCCTCCTCTTTTATTTTAATAAAGAACACATTTTTCAACTTTTCTTTTGAATTTATAAGTTCTTTCACAAACCCCCTGGCAATGTAATTTTATTGGAATTGTAATACAGCATGTTATCATTTTATTTATTTTACATAGTTCAATTAAGTGCTATACTTTTTGTCATTAGCATTGCCCCTTTATTTTAAGTTTATTAAGGTGCTATTTACATATAATAAAATTCATCATTTTTGAATGTATGGATCAGTGAGATTGGTCAGATAAACAGAGTTCTATAACCACAACACCATCAAAATATAGGAAACTTCCATCACAAAACAGTTGCTCAATTCCCTTTTTGGATTAAATCCAGTAACACTTGGGAATTATTATCCTTATTGTTTAGTCCTTTTCAGAAAATCATGTAATTGGAAGTATATAGTATGTTGTCTTTTGCATCTTACTTCTTACACTTCACTCTCACACATTTACTGCTAGTTACATATTCATGTTGTGAGTATAAGTCTCTTCCTTTTTGTGGTTGAGTATTATTGTATCAGTGAAATATACAGGTTTATTCGTTCACAAATTGATAAACTTTTTGTATGTTTTATATCTTAAGGTTATTCTTGGGAATTTTATGCATGCACTGCACTGTTGCTACTCAATAAAGGAAGGAGATATACTTTGTTCATTCTATACAACATGTTCTGACATTTGGCAAGTTCTCAAAATACTTGTTGACGACATCAAGGAATAAATGATCATTTAACATTGTAATCAATGATATCATGTACCTTAGATTTTCAGCTATTTTTAAATTGTAAAGTGTAAAGATGCTTATATTTTTAGTAGTTTCTGAGGTAATTCTCTTCATTTATCTCTATTAAAAATTGTATGAATTCTTTTACAATGGTCACATATCAGTTTGATACCTTATTACATTTTCCAAAATTTAATAAAGCATAATGACCTGAAGAAAAAAATTCAAGCCTCAAGTGACAATACTGAAAGATTCTACAGGGAAAATATTAAATGACATGGGAAATATGAAAAGAACATTGAAAGAATACACAGAGTCATTATGCCAAAAAAAATTAGTGGATGACCAATCATTTCAAGAGGTTGCATATGATCAGGAACCAATGGTATTGAAGGACAAAATGGAAACTGCCTTAAAAGAATTGGCAAAGCACCAAGCTCCAGGAGTTGATGGAGTACAAATAGAGATGTTGCAACAGATGTAGCACTGGAGGTGCTAACTTGTTTATTCCAAGAGATTTGGAAAACAGCTACCAGGTGAACTGACTGGAAGAGATCCATGTTTGTGCCTATTCCCAACAAAGGTGATCCAACCAAATGTGGTAATTATTCAATGATATCATTAATATCGCATGCAAGAAAATTTTGCAGAAGATCTTTCAAAATCAATTGCAGCAGTATATAGACAGAGAACTGTCAGAAAATCAAGCCAGATTCAGAAGAGAGTATGAAATCAAGGACATCATTGCTGATGTCTGATGGACATTAGCCAAAAGCAAAGAATACCAGAAAGATGTCTATCTACATATTTTGACTACACAAAGACATTTGACTCTGTAGATCACAATCAATTATAGGTAACATTTTGAAGAATAGGAATGCCAGAGCACTTAATTGTTCTCATGAGGAATCTATACATGGACAAAGAGGCAGTCATTCTTAGAAAACACTGCCTTGTCTAAACTTCAGAAAAGCATGCATTAGGGCTGTATCATTTCACTATAACTCTTCAAGCTTTATTCTAAGCAAATAATCCAAGTAGCTGGATTTTATGAAAAAAAAACACAGCATCATGATCAGAGGAAGACTCATTTACAACCTGAATTATGCAGATGACACGACTGTTTGCTAAAAGTGAAGAAGTTTTGAAACATTTACTGCTGAAAATCAAAGAACACAGGCTGCAGTATGGATTGTGCCTCAACATCAGAAAAACAAAAATCCATATTGGGTCAGTATGCAGCTTCATAATAAATGGAAAAAAGATTGAGGTTGTCAAAGATCTTGCTTTACCTGGTTCTACAATCAACATCCACAGAAAGAGCAGTCATGAAATCAAAAGACACATTGCACTGTGAAAAATCTATTGCAAAATACCCTTTTAAAGTGTTGAAAGGTAAAGATGTCACACTGAAGTCAAAGGTGCACCTGACTCATGCAATGGTATTTTCAGTAGCATCATAAGGTTGTGAAGCTGGACTTTAAACAGGAGAAGAATTGATGCTTTTGAATTATGGTGCTGGTGATGAATATTAAATATACCATGGACTGCTAAAAGAACCAACACATCTGTCCTAGAAGAAGTACAACTGGGGTATTCCTCTGAACCCAGGATGGCTAAACTGTGTCATATATTTTGAAAATATTGTTAGAAGGGACCAATCCCTGGAGCAGGAAAAGTGTTAGGTCATTGAAAAAAAGGAAGACCCTCAACTACATGAATTGACACAGTGGTTGTAACAATGACTTAAACATAAAAAAGATCATGTGCCTGTCACAGAATGGGGGACTGTTTTGTTCTGTTGTACCTAGTGTCACTTTGAGTGAGATTGGACTTGACAGTGTCTAACAATACCAACAATAATTACCATATTTATGTAAAAGAAAAAAATATTTACCAAGCACACTTTTAATTGTAAAGCTAACTATTTATTTAAACACACATAAAGTGTCAAAATGTTTCATTTTTTTTCTGTCAATACTAAGGAAAAAAATATATACCATGTTAGTAAAAATTGTGTGTCTATACTTTTCTCTAATAGTTTGCACTTTATATTTAAATATATATTCTCATTTAAATTATCAAATTATCTATCAGTAAAGAAACTAATGGGTATAAATCTTTCTATTTTAATTGCAATATTAATTACTGAGATATTTTTGCTTTTTAATTTATTTTTAACTTAACATAGGATAATAATGACAAAAGTGGTATAATCTTTCTAATTTAAAAGATAAGCACATGAAAACTTTGGAGAAAAATGGATACACACTTCTAATCATCATGCCCATGTGTCTATGATTTCAATAATTAAAATTACTCTTCTGTAACATGGTGTGTTTTGCCAAAATCCATTAATGTTGACATATTGCATGGACATCTTTAGTGTTGATGATATAATAGCAGAAAAAACAAGTAACACTTGAATTGTATAAACTTAAAAGAATAATAACACCTTTAGTTCAGTTGCTTAATACATTAATAGTCAATTTAATTTGAGCTTTAAAGACATGTGTATCATTTCATTAAAAGTATAAAAAAGTGTCATGAGTAAGTTAATTCTATTATGCAATGTTCTCACTTATATCAATCTCAGATATTTGCCATTTTATATTTGGGTTGTTTTGAATTTTGATAGCCAAGGATGGGCCATATAATTTGTGATGGAAGCATATGTTGTAAAAAGTGGTATTAAAAATGCTTAACCAGATTATTGTTATTTTTAGGTGCCATTGAGTAGGATCTGACTCATAGCAACCCTATGTACAACAGAATGAAACACTCATTTACACTGTACCATACACACCTAAGGGGGGCTCACTTTCTGGCACGATATTTGACAGTGCTTCCTGCTATGCATAGGATTTTCTATGGCTGTTTCAGGAATGGGATGCCAGGTAACTCTCCCTGATCTTTTAGCATCACAGCACACAAAATCCTCCACAGTACCACAAACTGACAGACATGTGGGGGATTCAGATTACTACTCACTTAATCAATCCTTCTTCCCATTTTTTAGTTTTTAACTTTTTATCTTGAAGTATGTATGATGAGTTGATTCTATAATTATCAATCACAAAGACTCAGAGTACATGTAGGACAGCACAGATCATCACTATGCCAACTTCCAAGAATAGGAATCCTAACACTTCTGCTCACTGTCTCTTGAGTCATAGCTTTACTAATTGCCTGATGAAGTTAAGGAACTAAACAGAAGATTTCAGAAGGCAGCTCGAGAAGACAAAAACAAATATTATAATGACATGTGCAAGGAGCTGGAGGCAGAAAACCAAAAGGGAAGAACACGCTCTGTGTTTCTCAAGCTTAAGAAAGTGAAGAAAAAATTCAAGCCTCGAGTGGCAGTAGTAAAAGATTCTACAGGGAAAATATTAAATGATGCAGGAAACATCAAAAGAAGATGGGAAGAATACACAGAGTCATTATACAAGAAAG
>VMDO01032820.1:0-18593 GCA_007922755.1 Pedetes capensis
AATCCAGAGAACATGAAGACACTGGATGCTTAGCAAGCAGGAGACTGGTAAGGAGGCAAGGAAGTAGAAATGGTATCATAGACAAATTTTCTAAAAACAAACAGTTCCCTTGGATAAGATCATCCTACAGAGTACTATAAGATTGTAAAAATTGTTATTATTATTATTATGTTGTTGTTGTTATTCCATAGTCTTAAGTGGTATGATAACTAACTGGTAGAGCAGTAAAGAAAAGAAATAAAATATTATTGCATGTTGTAATATTAGAAGAAGATCTCATGGAGAAGGTGAATACAAACAGTACCTTAATGTATGGGCAGGATTTGAAGAGGTGAGGGATGGGTGTCCCAAATTTAGAGGAAATCATTAAGCAGAAGTGAGCATTGGAGATGGAATAGGAATAATGATCAAGTCACCTTTGATGAGGCAATATGTAGGGGTTAAGTTCCATGAGAAATGAGGCTGGAGAGCCATGCTACCACAATATCCCTGGAAGCCTTGGTACCAGATAAAGGAATTTCCCTTTGTTATAGCAACCAGGATTTCTATGTGCTACTGAAAAGATGAGTGGCACAGTAAGAGGAGTGCATTAGTCTGTCAGAAATATGTAGGTTTTTGTATCATGCATGTGCTCCATTAAAACTCTAGGTTTTTTTCAACTTAATAACTATGAGGCCATGTGCAAGTTGTGTAAGTTTCCAAACCACAAGTTTGTTATTTTTCTCTTTGAGCTGTGGTTTTTTCTTAATTTCTAAAATGGGTATTATAATACGTACCTCATCAGATTTTCATGAGAATTCAATGGGATATTCATCATAAAGTACATTAGTACAATGCCTTGCATACAATACTTCACAAACAGCAGCTTTTTATGCTGGATCATCATTATTATCATCACTACTGACAACAATAATATTAGGGAGAGTAATGAAGAGGCTGTGGTAGTAATTTAATATTTACACTGAGATAAAGTCCTAAACTAGGTCATATGCTGAGGTCACAGAGAGGAAAGAGTGACTCTCAAAAATATTCAAAAGAGAGATTCAACCAAATTTGGGGACAGGCTGCACATGAAGGGCAAAGGAGAAAGGAATGAGGAAGAGTATTCCAAGGCATAGGAGATTTGGATGATGGAAGTACACACAAACAAGAATGGACAAAGAAACTGAAAAGAGCAGGTGGTTTTGGTGGTAGAAGAAATGATGAGTTTCTCTGATAAAACATTGGTTTGCCCAAGTGATGATACTTTACCCACATTTAACAATATTGTACTAAAGTGCATGGGACAGGAATGAAAAGTATGTTTGAGAAGTAACTACAAGGAGACAATCGTTGAAGTACAATGGTAAATAAACTTGCCAATGTGATGAATATATCAGAAGGAAACCAATGGTAAATAACAGGGTCTAGAAGAGTAATTATGGATAAGGGTGCAAGAAAAGTGTGTTGTTGTTAGGTGCCATCAAGTCGTGTCCCACTCATAGCGACCCTCATAAGGTTTTCAATAGTTGTTTGTTTCGGGATTGCCTTGGGAGTGGATTGCCATGTCCTTCTCCCATTTTTGTGGTGCTGGGAATCAAACCCAGGACCTCAGAGACTGCAGAACAGCGCTAAGGAATGAGTGAAAGGCCAGACGTGGTGGTGCACATTTGTAATCCCAGCAACTCAGGAGGTGGAGTCAGGAGGATTGCAAGTTTGAGACCAGAAGCAGTCTATGTAATTTAGCGAGACCCTGTCTCAAAAAGTAAAAAGAAAGAAATGGGCTGAGGGTGCAGCTCAGTGGTACAGCACTTGCAAAGCATGCAGGCCAGAAGCCCTGGGTTCAATCCCTAGTACCACAAAAGAAAAAAAAAAAGGAATGGGTAGAAGGACAAGCAGTACACCTTAAGAACATTTATACTAATATATAATTTAAAGGATCAAATTAATCACAAAAGTGATTCCTCAGCCTACAGTTGGCACAGTCCTAAAAAGATATGTTCATCTGCCTGGAATACTTTAGGGTTCACCGATAATTTAGCAGGTAATTATCATTTAATACATTCATTTTTATTAGAAATTTTTAATGTACATCATAATGTGATTCATTTTGACATGCTTTTCATTGTGACATTTTCATATATGCATTTTGATAAACATTATTCATATAGGTTCAAAAATCATCTACCAAAGTTTTACAAGGGATAATGCTAAGTGCTATAGGGAAAACAAGAAAGTACACAAACTCTGTCCTACAGTACAAAGTAAGAAATATTCATACATATATATACAGGCATTTAAATCATAATCCCAGAGAAAATTAGTAATTTGAGACAATATTTATTACAAGGTAACATAGAACTAAAGGTGAGATAACTGCTACAAGTTCAGAAAGGAGAAAAATTTATTTGGTCTGGAGTCTAGAGACCTGAACCTTCACTGGGATTTTAAACCATGAAACCGTAAAAAAGTAGTTGGACCAAAACTCTGATACATTAAACTGTTAATCTTGACCAAGAAACTTATCTAAACGGGCTTTTGGTGGATTTTGACCAACAGGCTATGAAATGGAAAGGCTTTCCAAGCTGGTGTTCCTAGAACTTTCTTAGTACGGCTGTTATCAAGCCTGTTTTCCCTTAACTTCACCTAATAGGGATCTTTCTAAACTATTTATTATCTTTAAAATCTTGCAAGTTTTATGAATGCAACTTTCCTAAACCTGGAAAATACACACAGAAGAAAAGCCTCACCAATACAAGATGAGCCTGGGCTTGATCCACATTTTGCCAAGTTTCATATTTCTATTCACAAGGCAAAGTTAGAAATCATTAAATGCCAAAGAGTGACCAGGGAAATAAAATCAAGTAATGACCTGATCCAGCTGAGGAGGCTTGCATTTGGGGAATGGAAATACACATTGCAGAAAATTAAATAGCAATGTAATCCTTTTAATCCTGATCCTCCAGGAGAACTGAGAGAGGAGAATAAAGAGGCAAAATGAAAATGTCTAGGTTAGTTTGGCCTGAAGGAATATTGGCTTTGAGGGGAAAGGAATGGAGAAAATGGAGATTTTGGACTTTGCTTTTCTAGTAAAGCCTGATATTAAGATGCAGGAAGTGGTTTTTAAATTATACATGTGTCTCATTCTGTAGAGTACATGGCTGCTGTGTCTGAAGTATAGAAGTGCCCATGTCCCCAAGAAGGCATTGCCTTTTGAGGAGACTATTAGGTTGTTGCCCTTCTGAGTTTCCCAAAGACAACCCACTCAAATTTTCCATAGCAATAATAGGAGGACTGCTTTGCAGAGAAAGGAACAGCAGGAAGTTCTGAGTTTACAGGAAGCTCTTGCTTTAAAGAAACTTAATGTGTGATTTTTTTTCTTTATATAAGAAATCATTTGGGGCAATTATCAGATTTACAAAGCAGTCTTTGCTGGAAATAATAATAATAACTATCATTATTATTGCTATTATTATTATTATTTCTTTCAAAGAAATGGACTAAATGCTCCTTGGCAATCACCTCTTCCTGACCCCTGAATTCACATAAAGCAACTACACAAAGTGAAGTCTGGAGGTGAAGACAAGAAATATTAGCTATAAGTTTTCTGCCTTTAAGTAAAAATCAAAAAAATTCTAAAGTAAGTGAGGAAGGCCAATGCTCAGTCAAACCAGCAAGACTGAACAGTTTGGAAAGAAGCCTAATTAGTAGCAGATTCAGATAGGCTGGGGGGCAAGGAAATGTCACCCCAAAGGTGGAATGAAGGGAATGATGGAGTCAAGCAGACCATCGTCCTAATTGGTTGGTAAAGAGCCTCGGCACAGCTAACATGATAGGTGAGATTTTCTAGATGTTCTCATCAAGGTCCCATTCTCATTACCCCTTCTTGCTTTCTTTTGGGGCTTTTGAGACATGTATTTTATGATACCCAAGATGACATCTAAAATAATCTACTACGCTAAGAAGGAACTGTACCCAGAAAATGTTTCTGACTTTTAAAACTGTTCTTGCAGACACAGTGTCCTGATCTTTATTTGATAACTGAAATGAGTGCTAGAAGTTTCCAACCAGGTAGTAAGGGCCTTCACAGGACTAAAGCTAAATGAAAATAAAATAAGGTTCTGGTACCATGGCCAAAGTCTTGATTTTGGGGAGCAATGGGAGGTGCTCCAGTCCTAGATTATATATCTGTCTCTAATCAGCCAACTAATAAATTTGAACTTCATGTGCCCAACGACCCTTTCTATACCAATACTAGCTAGAACCATCTTTTAGTATGGCTGGTGAAAGGTTATAAAAGGTTTTAATAGTTAAGAATTTGTTTCTACTGCAGCTAATAAATATCACAGCTACCTGTCTATCAATATGTGAGTTCCAAATGAGAATTTCAGGACAGGTCAACTTCTTTGTTCATAGAACAAACATGTTTTGAAGCAACCATCGGTTCCCAGTACTGTGAAAAAATACAAGGAAGCTAAGAAAAGAAAGAGAGTGAACATAAGAATCATAATGTAATGTGCTATAATAATCTACTTAAGAATCTCTTCTCATCTGAATCTGAACTACTCAAAGCCTATTCATCCATCAAGTTCCAGCTCAGTCACTACATGGCTCCTGGTGTTTTTTAGATGACTTGGTCCTGTACTGATTATGCCAGACACATCAATGCTACTTGGAATCAGGGGCTATTTTTTATTTTTTGGAAATCTTGCATAGCACCTAGCATAGCACCTGGTAAAAGGAGGCAGTCAAACACTTATCTTCTTGGGAATATGTAAGAGTGCAACAGAAACAATTCAGCTTTATATAAAACAATGGATTAAAGTTGCCTTTGTGTTTCTGGACTATATCCTATTTAACATGGCCATTTTAGGCTCACACAAACAGCCTAAAAATCTCCCCACTCCCCATTCTAACAATGAGTATAAGTGCATACGACATAATTAGTCCAGTGATTATCAACCAGGTTGGTATAAGGGTGCTGGAAAGATGGGGAGAAAAGAGAAAATTTCTTATGGAACATAAAATGGAGAAAATGGTATGCAGGTAGTTTTTTAAAAGAAATTCTAAAATGGTCATTTCTTTGATGCTTTCAGTCACAATTTATTCTGAAATTTAAAATATCATTAAAAGCAGGACATTTTCCTGTTTGTGAAAGTGTTTCATGGATTAGAAAATAAATACTTGGATGTCCTTAGGGAAAGATCATATTTGACTGTAGCTTTTATCTTTAGCAACTAGTACAAAGCCTGATACACAAGTATATTTTCAGTAAAAGTCTGAGTTGGATGGATGGTTGAATGGGTAAGAATGACTGAATGATAGGAAACTTGAAACATCAACAAAAGCAGTCACATGAACAAACTTAAATTTTTATGTTTTCTTACTGCTGCTAATATAAACCATTTTTCATTGAAAGCATTTAACAGAATAAATATGGAAGGCTGCAAACCACCAGATCCTGATATCAAAATAACAACTACCATCACTGAAACCAGAAGACATCAGAGGGAACGCTTATGCTGATTTGTATTAAGAAATTTAACTCTATAAGCCAGGACTCAGAGGCAAGTGTTTTAATGGTTCAGACACACAGAAAGACTATCCACAGCAAAAACTGACAAATGATTCCAACCTCCTCCTTTATAGATCAGAGGCTTCAAAGAAGCCCCAAGTTAAACTTATGGCAGTCACTAGTACTGTCAAAATGTTTAATTTTTCCCCTCTTCCAAGCTCATAGTAGGGTTGTGCCTCCTGGACTCCTTGTGGTTCTGGGTATGAGCAGTCTGGTAAGTAAGCTGTAACTTGAAGTGGTATATGCTGATCTAAACCAGAGAAATATCATTACGAGGATCTTTAAAGGTCCCTTTTTTCTATGCCATAAAGGCTGGCAATGTTCCTGACAGCTGCTTCTCCACCAGGCT
This sequence comes from Pedetes capensis, assembly GCA_007922755.1. Lineage (NCBI taxonomy): Eukaryota > Metazoa > Chordata > Mammalia > Rodentia > Pedetidae > Pedetes > Pedetes capensis. Next base: position 5,904 of record VMDO01032820.1, read on the forward strand.
GAGTCACAGAGTAAGGGTGATGGCAATACAGAGCAGAGCCCCCAGAAGACTTGTGATGGAGGTATAGCTTGAATAGGCAGAAAATAACCTTTTATGCTTGAAATCACTGATATTTCAACATACTTTATTCCTGAAGCATAACCTAATCTATTCAGACTAGTACTACCTGGTTTACTCTACTCAAGGCAGTTCATATCCCTTAAAGTGCTATAACCCAGTCCCTAAAGGTTAGAATCTAATTGCTCTTAGCAATTAATATTCCATTGAGAATGGAATCGAGAAAAACTGTCTTGTTTTTAATCACTGAAGCTGTGAATAGAGGAAAAGAACATGTAAAAAGGGAGATATATGTTAGCAAATACAGTAGTTCTAATGTAAAAAGCAGGGACAACTTTTGAAAGAATTTCAGGTGGCAAGAACAGACTCTCACTATCATTTTTCATCATGGAAAACCATGAAATACAAAGGAAAATGTCTTAAGAAACTAAAATGGCAGACCACATTGAAGATGACCTACTGAAAATAGACTATCCTGGGGATAGTGATGGGAATTCCTTAAAGAGAAGGTGTGAGGGATGGGGAATTCAATAAGACGCATGCATTGCCTATTTTGTTCTGTCATCCTAAGGCTAACACAATAATCTTTCTCCTCTATATAGTACTTTATATTAAATGAAACTGAAACTCTTTCATGTGTATTACCTCATTTGCTCCCCACAACAAACCTAATAAACAGATAGGACAGGAAACATAATCTACATTTAATTGATGAGAAAAATTAGGACTGAGTAGGCTGTGGATTGTCTAAGATAAAACAGCTCTCATGATGAAGGGGGGGATTAGAATCTATGTCTATTAACTCCTATTCCATGCCCTTTGGATGACATCTTATGTGTTTCTAATAAAACCCATGAGGTCATGTACTTTATATGAACTATTCTAGAACTAAAATCACACTATTGGCTCTCTGAAATCCTTGTCTTCTAAGTGTAAGCTTTATTTGCTTAACTACCACCTGAACAATAGGTACACTAGTAAAGTTTATATTCTGTTTGAAGACAAGGCATTCACAACAAAGATGCTGCATACTACACATTAAATGTGCTATTCAGTTAATAATTCATTTCTAAGCCAATGATGGTTTGGATGTAAATTAGCACTGTGCTTTTCAGATCCAACAAATGTTGGTGTTTATTTTTATGATTTTTTCTCATTTTCAATACCATATGGAGAAAATAGGCAATGCATACAATAATGGACCACTCTCTTTACAGCAAAACATAGAGATGAGAACCTAGGGTCCTTGAGCTGGACTCTCAGGATAAAGTTCTTAATTCTACTTTATGCACCTATTCACTAGAGATGACCTACCCCACAACTCTCCCTATAGACTAGGAATACCAGCAACATAGAGATGGATTTTCTTTTCCCAAATAGGAATTGGGTACAAGTTTAAGAGTTTTCTATTTGTAAGACTGAGTAAAAGGCTTTAAAGTTATCCAATTGGGTTCTGGAACAATCATTGAGGTAGTCTCCAAGACAATTCTAACATGGAGAAGCACTGCTGACTTTGCCAGGCACATACCAGAAAATTCGTTCACACTGTCCTCAGATATATGAAGAAAGTATAGCTTATTCATTTATTCTGTAACTAGTCTAACATTCCTCATTTCCACTCACCTATCTGATAGGAGAGAAAATTCTATCTCAGTTTGGTCATTTCAGCCCAATCTAATAATTTAAACTCTTTAACTCAGTCTCTTTAGATAAATTCACAGTCTTTAAAATGGTTTCTCCATCCCCCACTTTCCCCTCAAGATGACACTTAGGTTTTATGAGAAGGCTTTCATAAGTGTAAGAAGATATTAAACTGGGGCCCTTTCAATATATTTAATCAGACAGCTTGAAAGACTAAGAATAAGAGAGTTTGGCATGTATGCCTAAATTTCAAAATGAATCTCTTGAACCACCTGTGCACGAATTTTGAAAAAACTGTCCAAATCCTGTTTTGCAATGTTTGTGTAATATCCACCTCTGGTATAAATAAAATGAGTTTTAAAAGGAGTTAGAAATTGGAAAGAAACAATGACTTTCTTCCTTTTATTCATGGGAGAAGAGAATTGGTATTTTCACTTTACCCCAAGCTGAATAAGAGACACCACAAGAAGAACACAGAGCTTACTTTTTGTCCCATGCCATTGGGGGTCACGGGAGTCTAGTGCATAACTTGGAATTCTGTGGGGCAAAAGGTATGGATAACTAGCAGCTCTGATGGTGTAGTGAAGAGAGGCTGGTGCACTGACAGTGGCTTACACTGTCATGAATTTGTCATTAGTATCTCATTTGAACCACAGATTAGTTTCCTATTTCTCCTGCAACAAATTGCTACAAACTTAGTAACTTAAAACAATACACATTTATTAGCTCACAGCTCTGGATGTCAAAAGTCCAAAATGAAGCTTAGAGCACTAATATCAGTGTAGGTGTTTGTGGGGCTTGTTCCTTCTGAGGTCTACATGGGAGATGTTCCTCATCTCTTCTTGCTTTCAGAGACTGCTGGTATCCCCTGGCTTGTGGCTACATCACTCCAATCTCTACTTTCACTGTCACAGTGCTTTCTCTTATCTCTGATATACTGCCTCCATCTTATAAGAATCCTGTTATGATGTCAACCCTTTCCAGATAACCCAGGATAACCTCCTTATCTCAAAATCCTTCATCACATCTGCAAAGTCCCATTTATCATGTAAGGTAACAAATTTATAGGTTCCAGATATATGCACATTGACATCTTTGGAAGACAATTAATTATTCAGCCTACCACAGAGCAGAAATAAACTTCTTTTAATACTTTGTCCTAAGACGGCTTCCAACCTGGAGCAATGGGACTTCAGATGAAATAAGCTAGAGATAACACTATGTGAATAAGGAATTGCCAGAACTGAGAGGTGGTTCCTTAATGGTCACACAAAAGAGACACTTTGACCTTTGTTAAAGCATCTGAAGGTATGAGATCACCAATTCATGAAGACAACTCAAGTCATGTTCAAGTACTTACCAAGCAGGACATCAAAATCAGAACACAATAATACTTTTCAGGCAAGAATTTGTTATTCCTTACTTCTCATCCTTCTGCTCACTATGACCCAAAATGTTCACAAATAACGGCAATGATACTAGAGGAAAGGGTATGAGGAGATGCATGATGAGAAGTAGGAAAGAAGGTTAAGATGTGCCTCCTTTTCTACTACTCATCTCCAAGTCTGAAACAGATCATTCATAGAGAAGGGGAAAATTTTAACTTCAAGTGAATTTCAGAATATTGACTATTACACAGGAATTAACATTTTACTTATGGAAATGAGACAATTCTTATGGAAAAATGTAATGAGTGGAATTTAATTATCCAAGAGTTTTAAGATCTGCCAAAAATTTCTTCCAGTGGCAAGGAAAGAACCAAACTAGTAAATAGCTTTCAGCAGGCAGTGAGGGAGATGGGAAGAATAAAAATGCTTTATGAATTTACTTTGCCAAGTTCTACTTTTTTCAGTGTAACCATTATATAAACTATGTTACAAGGAAAAGTGGGGGAGCCTCATAATCATGTAGATTCCTTCACTGTCCTACAATTCCTTGATTCCTTGGGTCTCTGTGGAAATGTGCTTTGTCTGCTTGGTCACTGCTTACTCTGCTATTTGCTGATGAGGTCAGAGACTGATGAACTCTGAGTTCTTTTTTCTCAGCATGGTTATAGCCTGATGATCTTTGCCATTAATTAGGTTCCACCAGGCATTTGTTAGCGTAAGGACACCAGATGTTCCTATAGGACTCACAGTTGGTCTTAAGGCCAATATAATCACCCCACAACCCTCATCTAGAGATCTACCTCACCGCTGCCACTCAACACCTCTGGCAGGATCTCCAGCTAGACTCTCGACTAACTTCCATATGTGCCTTCCCTTTCCCTTAAAGTCATTAAGGAACTTCTGGTTCCCATAACTCCATAAGCAAAAAGGTAGTAGTCCAAGAGCAGTGTCAGCTGTAATTCTGAAGACTAAGTTCAAAATGAAAATGTGAGACCACTTGTTCAAAAATTAGAATTTCGAGATGGTGTGAGCAGAGCATTAAGCTAGGTACCAGGCCTTTCTGAGTGTGGTGACCTGTGTGACTGCCCAGACCTTTGTGACTGCCCAGAAATGCTAAACTGTCCACCCAATCTATGTCATTGCTTTTACACTAGCCTGGCCTTTCCCAGCCAAGGAAGCAAGAGAAATGCAATTTGAGGGAAACTGAGGTGCTAAAGATATCTGCTGAATATTCTTAAACAATAATCTCAATCTACACACATGTCAGCTTTATATAGTACTTCATAGCTTTTGGGTTGCAAACTACTTTTATATCTATTTCTTTGTGACATCCTTAAACAGTATGTAAGCACAATTTTCATTTTACATTTGATGAATTCAAGGCTAAAAAGCATAAGGATTCATTCAAGAATATACAGTTCAGAAGAAATTAGGGTGATACAAGTCCCAATTGGCGTGACTCCAAATTCCACAACTTTATCGTATTTAATCAGACTCCTAATATTCTTACTGTCTGAATCAGGAATTATGGTTGCTTTTCCAGCTTTCCACAACTTATACCCACATTTGTCCCTTAGTAAGTGTACATATGATGGTAGACTTGTTCCATCTCTTATCATTGTTCATCCTCTTTACATTTCCATTCTCCTTGCTCCATTCTCTCCCCCATAAATATAGTGTCAGTGACTTGGTCAGATACAGCTCAGCTTCCACTCACCAAGGATACTAGTCACAACTAGATATATTAAAAATTAGGGAAGACAGGTACCTTGGTATAGGCCTCTAATCCCAAGTACTCAAGGAAGCTGAGGCAAGAGGATCCTGGCTGAGTGCCTGGGGCAGCCTGTGTAACTTCATGAGACCTTGTCTCAAACTAAAAACTAATAAAGGATCTGGGGGTGAGAATCCATGGTAGAACACTTGCCCAGCATGTGTGAAGCCCTGGGTTCAACCTCTATTACTGAAAAAAAATAAATAAGGTGATACCAAATGGCCATTGTATGTGGGGGGTGGCAGTTACAGAGATATTACTGGCCAATATACTAATCTTTCTTCAGGAGGACTAATGCATAAAAACCTCCTGTGAAATGCTTTCTTTGGACATTGTCAGCTTATTCATAAGCAAGTACCTTGGGATAGTGATCTTTCAAACCATTAAATTACTCAAACACTACTGGAATATATTCTGATTCCTTCCTAAGACCAGGTTTGGTCAGGATGCAGAAAGCATATGGGGTCCCCCAAACAGCTAAGGAGGACGTCCAATGGGAATAATCAAGGAAACCATGTGTGCCCCTATACCGACTCCTCAGTGATGTCTGCTGCCTTCCTTTCTCTTACATAAATCACAAGTGATGAGAACACAGATATTTAAAAAGCCAATATTCTCCTAGGTCAATGTGTTTTAAACATGGCTTTTCCTCTTAATTCCTTTTTGCTCAAATAAAAAGGGAAGCCTGTAACCTTGATACCCCTAAGTCATTAGGGCAAGCTTAAGGGCTTTCTCTGGAAATTCCACTTAAATTTTCTCACATTAGTTAAAGGGGATAAAACTGAACAGGGAACCCAGTTCTGTAGAGATGAAGAAAAATCAATAGAGGTTTACAAAATATACAGTTAAAATTACACATAAAAGGTTCTTTCCAAGACTGAGTTTTTAAAGATAAATATATATTTGACAAGATGTGCATTCAGATACTTATCAAGTAATAGTTTCAGTTGTCTCAGATGGTTGGAAAATTAAAGCAGTATGGGCCAGGATGTAAACCTTATGATTTACAATGCAACACCACTGAATTAATAAAAACCTGATATCATTAGTATTCAAAAAACCTCAACAAAAACGTGATATAAAACTAAAATAGGTAAGATGAGTTTTTCACAGCTAAAACATTTTAAACACTTTCCCTAGAATAACTGTCAGAGTACAAAGCACGTCAGTGTTGAGCTCTTTGAAAAAGATGCCAAAAGGTTCTTTCATTGCTGTGTGGCAGCCATATTTAACTAAATACCACGCTAGCCCCCAGGTTTTTTTTTTAAACAGAACTACCACCTACACAATTCTCTTCCCCAGAAACAATTACCCTTTCTCCTCTCCTGACACTAATCTTGAGTGTCTGCAGTATATAGTTCAGGGATAAAAGCAATCCAGCTCTGCAGGTAAAGTCAGTATCTTGCCAGAGAGTGGCACCAAGGGACAAGCAGATAAGAGCAGTGGCCTTATCTGCAGCAGGAAGTCTTGTAAAGCTAGAGATTTCAGAAAAATGCCTGCTCCACACAGTTCTATCCTTTGAGGCCAAAGCCCAGGAGCACCTGGCATAAAAATAGACACACTCATCTACTCCCACAGTGACAGGACAAGCACCCCAAAGACTAGCAAATTCATAACTACAAATGAAACTGAAATAGGCAATTTGAAAGCTAAGATTTAAAGTGTTCTTCTCAAAGGTTAAAGTCAGTCATAATAAAGAGCCCCCTTTCCTATTAAATTCTTCACCCTCTGCTTGAATATAATCTCTCTGTGGGTACAGACCAGGTCTTATTCATTGATTAGGGTCCACCACAAAACAGGTGATCAGTAAATGACTGAAAAGTCCAACTTTGGCCCTGATGTGTCTCTTAGTTACCAATCCCAACCCGCTTTCAGCCAGTAAGGGAAAAAGGTGTCTCCTGGCAGCATAGTTTCAAGATAACTGCATAGGATTTGTCATTACACTTTCATCTTTGATTCTATGGGAGAAGAAAAAATTCTAGAAGACTAAGGAGTGGAAACCACATTTGATGCTCGGTCCCTCACATTACTCTGTAAGAGTGGAAGGCTTCACAGGAAAATGGGTACATAGTAGTATCCAACAAGGGTAGATCCTAGGTACTGAGACTCTACCCCCATACGTCTGTAAGCATGTCACAATGTGGGAGCTTACATGTGGCTGAGATGCTGAAATCTATGCCACTGATATATCAGATACCAGCAGGGTCACCCACGGTAGACAGCTTTCAGCTGAGGTTCCAGACTAAGGCAGACTAGGGAGAAGGACCTGAAAGCCCACTCTTGAAACAATTAGCCAATGAAAACCCTATGAATAGCAGCATAGCATTGTCAAATACAGTGCTAGAAAATGAGCACCCCTCCCCAACCAGGCTGAAAGGCATTCAAAAAATGACTGGAGAATAGTTGCCACTTCAAAGTAGAGTTGACCTTCATAATGGAAGTAAAGCCCATAGGACCTCCTTTTGCTGATGTGTGCAACTCAAAATGAGAAGAAACATAGTGGATGCAACATTGGGCTCAAATACAAAAAATCATGTGCATGGCACAGTGTGGGGTAGTATTTTGTTCTGTTGTACATAGGGTTGCTATGAGTCAGACCCTACTTGATGGCATCCAACAATAATGAGGCTCTAAGGCTGAGCACAAATCCATGGAATCCACAGAATAACTTAATTTCAAGAGATTACACAGCCATGAATGAGATAGACAGTGGTAATCAGTATCAATCAAAGACGAAAGAGTTCAGTTGGGCATCATGGCAAACACCTATAATCCTAGGTACTCAGGAGACTAAGGCAGGAAGATCACAGATTCAAGGCCAGAGGCAGCCTGTACAACTTAGCAAGACCCTGTCTCAAAATATAAATAAATAAATAAATAAATAAATAAATAAATAAATAAATAAATAAGGGGCTAGGGGCATAGCTCAGAGGTGGAGCAATTAACCTTAGCATGCATGAGGCTTTGGGTTCAATCCCTAGTACTGGAAACAAAAATGACTGAAGAGAACTCCCTGCAGTGCCACGCTGCCCTATACCCCAAGAAACATTACACAAGAGGTAAAGGGATAAGAGAAAGCATCAATAATAATTGAGAATAAATTTCCAATGACCATGGTAAATTAGGAGCTCAAGGTAGATTAAATTTGATTATAAGGAAATATAAAATATTTCTTGAACACTTGAGTCTATAAAGTAAAATTTACATTTACTACTCTCCTATTGCTAGTCTACCCACCCTCCACCAAAAATTCAGATCCATGGAGTATCAAAAATAAAATAAAATAAAGGCTTCATGCCCTTCGGAGTTGCACAAGATGCTTCACTCATCTTAAGCAGGTTCATATATGAAAATACTGAGCTCTAAAAACGCAGTCACTTCAACCAGGTGAAATCAGCATCCTGAATAGACATTCAAGTGGGTCCTTCTCAGTCTTTATGAATGTGGTTTATGCTTTCGGCTTGTATTCAGAAATGTTTCAATCTAGTACCAAGGTAGGGGAGTGAGTACAAGGGATTTCTCCAACTGAGCAACAGATGAAAATTCTTGGATTAGCTGAGGTTCTCCTAAGGTAGGGGAATGTAAAATACGCAGCTGGAGAACTATACAGACTTTATACAATCACTTCCATGTTAGATGCACTCTTGGGGCTGCTACAGAAATCACAAGCAGTCAAATTAACACATGTATCACAGTATGCACCAATGAATTCCCAAGCTTTCAGCACAGCCTGATTAGTATTAACAGCAAACCAAGGGAAAGAGAGATTAAAGGATAAACTATTGAGTCATCCAGATATGAATTGAATCAGTTCAATGGTAACTAAGCCTTAGCTTATTTTATTCCCTGCCTGAAATACCAGTCCCCCTCCCTGTGACTACATCTATTTTTCAAATTCTAGCTCCTACTCTATCTTCTATGTGGATTTTGAACTGCTATTTGGAGCTTGTGCTATCAAAGTACATTATTTCTTGTTGTTCTTCTTGTTAGGTGTCATCAAGTGGGGTCCAATTAAGGTTTTCCACGGCTGATTGTTTAGGGATTGTTTTGAGAGTGGGCTTCCATGTCCTTCTCCCATTTTTGCAGTGCTGAGTATCGAACCCAGGGCCTCAGAGAGCACAGAGCAGCACTCTGGGGTTCAATTCAGTTGGTAAGTGTTGCTATGCACTCTCTGAGGCATTGGGTTTGATTCCCCAGCACTGTAAAAATGGGGAAAGATGTGACAATCAACTCCCAAAGCAATTCCAAAACAATCAGCCACTGAAAACCGTATGGATAGCAGAGAAGCACTGACAAAGTACCAGGCATGACACAGTGTTGAGGGGTGTTTTGTTCTGATGTACATAGGGTTGCTATAAGTGGGACCCCACTCAACAGCACCTAACAATATCAACAATGTTATTTCTACAAGTCACTAATTGTTTCACCCATGTTAAATATAATTCCCTTGGTGATAAAGGACTGGAACTTTTATTTCTTTTTTATCTCTTTAATTAGAAGCTCTTAAATTATAAGATCTCAGGGATAACTAGAGTCGCCACAAAAATCCAGGGATTTCATAAAAGGTTGGAAATTTTTATTTGGCAAAATAATAAGTTTTAAATAACCAGCAAATTTCTACTTTGTGTAAAGTTAAACTAGGTAATAAGAGGCAAAAAATGGACCAGCTTTCCCCAGAAACAACTAGAAGACCTGGCATAAATATATTGGACATTTCTATGAGGCCATTAGAGAATTAATAAGATGGTGAAAAATTGTGGAATCAAAATTCAAAAGAAGGAAACCAAGACAGGTGAGATGGGCATTAGGTTCTGGAGTAGAGGTTGATAAACCTAAATAGTGATCTTGAAAGTCTGAGGAGGTTTGTTGTTGTTGTGAGGGGCCATCCACTTGAGTCCGACTCATAGTGACCCTATGTATAACAAGACAGTCCGAGACACTGTGCCATACCTGGCACTATGTGAATGCTCCTATGCTATTCATGGGATTTTCAATAGCAGATTTTTTTTGAGTGAGCTGCCAGCTCCTTCTCCCATATTTGTGGTGCTGAGGATCAAACCCAGGCCCTCAGGGAGAGCAGAACAGCAATCTACCAACTGAGCTAAACCCAGCTACAAGTCCAAAGTCTACTAGGTGTGTACATTGAGACTACAAGGATTTATGTTCTAAGAATAAGGATGGACCATAAATAGACTAGCTCTTTCAAAGGTGAGCCCTACTCGTCACTGAAATTGGATTAAAATGATACAGGACTATGACTTCTCATAAGCGCCATCTTGCATTTGAAAAAGCAGAGGGAATCATTGATTTTTGTACAATCATTTTTAAGATTCAAACTCTTTATATATTTTATGTGTAATATTCAGCATTAAATTAAAAAATCACTACATAGGCAAGAAGGCAACATAGTAGAAATTCAAAAGAAATTTGTTAAATAAAGATAATACAGATTATTTACATGGACTCTTAAAGATATTTATGGTAAGTATATTCAAGAAAATAAATTAAATTAATAAGAATATTTGGAGAAAACAGAAACTATAAAACTAAAACAAAACTTCTAAAACTAAAATTACACTAACCAAAATTGTTGTTATTGTTGTTGTTAGGTGCCGTCGAGTCGGTATCCAACTCATAGCGACCCTCACAGGGTTTTCAATGGCTGTTTCAGGATTGCCTTGGGAGTGGACAGAAAGCAGCATGCAAAAGCAAAGGTTAGTTGTTGTTGTTAGGTGCCATTGAGTCAAGTCTGACTCGTAGTGACCCTATGTACAGCAGAATGAAACAATACCCAATTCTGTGCCAGGTACACGACCTTATTTATGTTTAAGACCACTGTTGCAGATATTAGGTCAACCCATCTACTGGAGGGTTTTCCTTTTTTTGTTGAGTTGCCACTCTCCCAAACATGATGTCCTTCTCCAGGGATTGGCCCCTCCTGACTACATGTACAAAATATGTAAGATGCAGTCTAGCCATCCTTGCTTCCAAGGAGCACTCTGGTTGCACTTTTCCTAGGACAGAACTGTTGGTTCTTCTGACACTCCATGGTGTATTCAATATTTGTCTCCAGCATTGAAAAGCATCAATTCTTTACCTATCTCCCTTGTTAAACATCCAGCTTTCACAATCATATGATGCAACTGAAAACACCATGGCATGAGTCAGGCCACTTTCATCATCAATGTAACAACTTCACTTTTCAAAACCTTAAAGAGATCTTTTGCCTCTCCCAAAGCAACGCATCTTTTGATTTCTTGACTGCTGCTTCCATGGGCGTTGATTATAGAACCGAGTAAATCAAAATCATGGACAACCTCATTCTTTTCTCCATTTACTGTGAAGTTGCATACTGACCCAATTGTAAGGATTTTTGTTTTGCTGATGTTGAGTTGCAAATCATACCGAAGGCTATGTTCTTTGAACTTCATTAGTAAATGTTTCAAATCTTCTTCACTTTAAGCAAGCAGAGTTGTGTCATCTTTAAAATGCAGGTTGTTAACGAGTCTCCCTCCAATCCTGATGCTGTGTTCGTCATCATAAAGTCCAGCTTCTCGGATTATTTGCTCAGCATAGAAATTGAAGTGATATGTTGAAAGGATACAGCCCTGATGAATACATTTCTCAACTTTAAACCAAGCAGTGCTTCCATGTTCTGTTTGAATGACTACCTCCTCGTCCGTGTACAGATTCCTCATGATTACAATTAGCTGATCCAGTATTCCCATTCTTCTCAGTGTTATCCATAGTTTGTTATGATCCACACACTCAAATGCCTTTGCGTGGTTGATAAAACATAGAGAGAGATCTTTCTGATATTCTCTGCTTTGGGCTAAGATCCATCTGACATCAGCAATGACGTCCGTGGTTCCCCGCCCTCTTCTGAATCTGGCTCGATTTTCAGCAATTTCCTGTCTATATACTGCTGCAGTCAGTTTTAAATGATCTTTTGTAAAATTTTGCTTGCATGTGATATTAATGATATCATTCAATAGTTTCCACATTCAGGTGGATCCCATTTCTTGGGAATAGGCACAAAAATGGATCTCTTCTAGTCAGTTGGCCAGGTACCTATTTTCCCAATCTCTTGGTATAAACAAGTAAGCACCTCTGGTGTTGCACCTGTTACTTGAAGCATCTCTATTGGTTTTCCATCAATTCCTGGAGCCTTGGGTTTCACCAATTCCTTCAAGGCAGCTTCCACTTTGTCCTTCTGTTTAGTTTCTTAATATTATCATCATGTCCCTATTCCCTATAGCCAGGTATGGTGGCTTATGCCTATTTTCTCAACTACTTGGAAGCCTGAGGTATGAGAATTGATTGAGCCTAGGAGTTCAGGGCCACACTGGGCAACACAATGAGACCCTGTCTCAAAAAAAGAAAAACAAACTTCTCTATGAAACCCATATAATAAAGCCAGTCATGGATGTACATGCCTGTAAACTTAGAGACCCGGGAGATAGAGGCAGGACTACTGCAGGTTCCAGGCCAGAGGCAGCCCATAAAAATTAACAAGACTCTGAGTCAAGAAAATGGGCTAGGGTTGCATCTCAGTGGTATGATACAGGAGTTGCAAATATGTGTGAAGCCCTGGGTTCAGCCTCCAAGTACCACAAAAAATAATAATAATAGTAATAAATACAATAATGAAAACAAGAATACAAATATAATAAACTTGGTGAAAAAAGTCTTAAAAGAAACTAGAATATTATAAACTACAGAATTTTATACCAGGAGATAGTATAAATGATCAATTTTATCTTAATAAAAAAGAAACATAAAAAGAAATAAAAACTAAAGATACATTATATTTAGAGTATTAATAATTATTCT
>VMDO01032821.1:0-18590 GCA_007922755.1 Pedetes capensis
GGCTGTGGGTGCGTGTGCACGAAATCCCCTCCAAGTCTCTGGGATTCTATCCTCTGTCTGTGTGATGGCGAAATGGCGGCATCCTGCTGCTGGCCACTATGTAGCTCCTCTGAAGCCTAATCCTTGATTTCAGTGCACACCTAGTTTCATTCTCTATCTCTCAAACTAAATTATCTCTGTTTCTATTTATTCAATTGGCTTTTTTAAACCCCTAATTGAGGCTTCTTATTGCTCCGGAACAGAAGGTGTGTGTTATCTGTCCGCCATCTTGACTCTGCCCGTGGTCAAGAGTAGAGGGAAGATTACTGGACCTGAACACGATCCTTGGAGAAGAGGTGGTCTATGTGCCCTTCAGCTCTGGGCCAGGCGAAATTTAACTTGGAGTTGTCCTTAAGAGTTCTTTGAGTAAAACAATTATGTTATTTGAGGTTTCCTTTTTCTTTATACTCCCGTATGTCTCTACTTTTTTTGTCCAATTGAGGTTGCTAAATTTGGTCTCCTTCTGTGGTCAGTTTCCTTTCTCCCACCATATGAAGGTTTAATAGTGCTACTTACTTCTTTACTCCCCTTTCTTAATTTTTCTCAGAGTTTATTCTCTGAGTACAAAGTCAAAAACTGGAGTTTAAACTAATTTCTTTCCTCACCAAATTTCTGAGATTTTCCAAAGCCGCAGCAACAGTTGTCAGTTCATATGACAGAGTGAGAAGACTTTTCACCCTCACTGAGATACTCCCTCTGTTTCTAAGCAAACCAGATTCTTGAAGCCAGAATGTGCCAGACATGGATCTTTTAATTTCCTACTAAATCTTTGATTATGAGGTAATTCCACTGAGTTCTGCATCTATTTCCATCCAGCTTTATGACTCATACTCTGTATAATAAGATCCCCATTCCTCTTTATTTGTTCATCATTTAACTCTGCCATAGTTTCTGAAATCCACAATCACAATTGAACATTAAGCTAATGGTTGCTGAGGGCCCTGATCAGAAAGGAAAGTGACAGGAGGACCTTGGATGTTTTATGGGTGTGTATGAGTGTGTTTTTTTTTGTTGTTGTTTCATTTCAACTCTGTTACACACAAGAGTCTGAAGACTGTGATTTATATAATAAATAAATTAAGAGCACATGGGTGAGGTGAATCAGTTTGGCTGAAAAAAATTCTGCTGGCATCCCCTAAGGTGAATTTGGCCTGGTTGCCTCTGATTGAATATGATAAAACAGCCTAGAGCAAGGTAAAGAATGACAGGAGTCAGGGCCACTGTAGAGGTAGTAACTTCCAGTTACTAGAATTCCAAAACCAAAACAGAACAAAACAAAACAAACAAAAACTTGCATAATGCAGCCATTCTTGTTTGGTAGTGAGATTCATTAAAATTAGTGGGAAGTTTGTATTTTTTGTACTTTGCCTGGAAAACCGGTTTCAGCTGTCCTGGCAGATGGAGGCTTAGTATAAACCAGTGGTTCTAATTGTGTAGTTCATTGACTCACCTGGAAACTTTTTATACATACAAATTCTTGGGCTCATTCCAGACCTCTGAATCAGAACCTTTGGGGGTGGAGCACAGCTGTGTGTGTTTTAATAAGCCATTGGGCTGATTCTGATCTATGCTAAAGTTTGATCTCAACAGGACTAATCAGTTCCAATAGATGAGTTCCCCGAGCTTAAGTTTTGATGGTATTGAGTCCCAATTCTGCTACTTCTTCCTATGTATCTCCACTGATCTTAGAGAGGGAAATGTTGACGCTAAGGACAAGAGGCATATATAGCATTATAAGCTAAGGCTTTAGTTGCAAATGCTAGAGTTTCTTTCCATTGTCTCCCCATGGTAGGAATCACAAGAAAATTGGAGGGATAGGCAAGGTCTCCTCAGAGGCTGCAGCCTGAGCCCTCTTACTAGTCCTGTCAGAGAGGAAAAAAAGAAAAAAAACACCATCACATATTTGCCCCACTAACATATAACACTGCAGAGAATTCCATCAGCTCATGCTGCCAACTGTCCTGGGATTTGACTAGTACTGTGGCCACATTTTAGTTCCTGAGTGACTGAGAAAGGAGAACCAAGGACATGAATTCTCCAAGGAGTAATTCTCTGACTGTCATTTAGCACAGGAAAACAGGGGTCATTTAAAACAGGGCTTACCAACCTTTTTGCACCAGGGACTGGTTTTGTGGAAGACATTTTTTCCACAGCCAGTGTTGGGGAATGGTTTCAAGATGATTCAAGCCCATTATAACTATTGTGAGATGAGGAGCAACTATAAATACAGATGAAGCTTGCTCGCTCACCCATAACTCAGACTTAAAATACATACATTCAGGCTTGACAGGTTCTGCTGCAGGTGGTCTGAGGTGTAGGTCCCAGAACTCAACATTGCATTGAGAACTTCAAGAAATCCTTATTCAGTTGCTTGTATAAGAAGTTTGGGGCTAGAGTTTAGCTCAGTTGGTAGGGTGCTGCTCTGCATGCTCTGAGGGCCTGTGTTCAATCCCCAGCACCACAAAAACAGAAGGACCAGGCAGTCTACTTCCAAAACAATCAGCCATCAAAAACCCTATGAATAGCAGAAAAGCAGTGACATAGTGTTAGGCATGGCACAGGGTCAGGTAGTGTTTTGTTCTGTTGTACATAGGGTCACTGTGTGTTGGACTTAACTCAATGATACCTTACAACAACAGCAATAAGGTTGGAGAAACTGCATTAAACAACAATAGATAGATATTGTGTTTTTAGCCTGTACATTCTGTCCATTTCTCATCTTTCTTAAGTGGAGACTTTAGAGCCATCTCTCAGTAAAAATTATGGACAGATAATTTTATAATGATAATATTCCCACATGTTCATATGGCACTTTTATATATTTTTAAAATTTCTTTCACATGCACCATCTCAAAATATTGAGGGTAAAACATGACATGGCCTTGAGAATGCTGATTCTTTGATTTAAGCAGCTATTTAAAAGAAGTTTTAGAATATATATTTGTGGCCATGTAAAGTGTGTAGGGATAACATCATGGATGAAATCAGGCACAATGGAACAAGCTTCCAAGGGGAATTCAAAAGAAGAAACATACTTTTCTTAGTAAAAATTAACTTAAATGTTTTTTAATACAACTGTAGTGGAGTCTAAGCTGCTTTCAAGGTAATGGTCAAAATTATTGGACTCTACTTTTTCTATTGTTGGAAAAACTTGTAGTGCAACTTTCATGGGTACTCTGCCAAATAAATAGTAAGAATGTCTTTGGGAAGACATATTTTGGCATTAGGAACAGGGTCATAAAAATCAACCAAGAATTCTCTTTACTTAGGAGTAGAGGGAGACCTATGAGGAACAAATTTTCATGTTGTAATAATAAAGGAAAAGGACATCCTCTAAGGAACTTTATACTGGGCTGTAGCTAGACTATTTACTTTTGCTCGAGAAGATTGTGAATGCCATCAAGGTGACAGGTCTGATTCACACATGTGAGAAAAACTATTTTCCAGTCATAGGGCTTGAACCCTAGCCAGCTGCTTTGCAAATGTGTGCCCTTGATCAGGAAATATTTCTAGAAAGATTGAGGAGGTGTTAATACACTCATACAAGAAATCAAAGCTCCTTTCATACTGTTATATGAAGCTCTGGCTTCACATCTATAATTTGTGTCACTTAATTGGGTTTCAAAGTGAGTAGCACATTGAGAGCATCATAGTTTTATACATTTGTTATTGTTAGGTGTCACCAAGTCGGGTTTGACTCATAGTGACCCCGTGTACAAAAGAAGGAAGCACTGCCCAACATTGTGCTATGCCCAGCACTATGTCAGTGGTTGTCTGCTATTCATAGGGGTTTCAATGGCTGTTTTGTGATTGCTTTGGTAATGGGGTGCCATGTTTTTTTTCTATTTATTGTGGTGCTGGGGATAGAACCCAGGGCCTCAGAGTGCACAGAGCAGCACTCTACCATCGTTCTAAACACCAGCCCAGTTTTGTACACAAGGTTTTTTTATTTATTTTTTCAGGACTTAGGGGTTGAAACTGGGGACTCACACCTACTTTTCAAGTGCTCTACCACTCCACTGCTGTGCTGTACCCCCAGCCCACTTTTAATTTTTTTATCTGAGACAGGGTCTTACTAAGTTACACAGACTGCCTCTGGCTTCTAACCTGTGATCTTCCTACCTCTGTCACCCAAATTGCTGGGATTACAGATGTGAGTGCCTGCACCTGGAAGTTACATAACAGTTTTAAGCATGCAACACATTAAGGGAATCAAGAATCTCTCAAATACTGAGTAGATAATATTACTTAGAACCATAATCGTGAATAATTCTTGCCTTTTTATCTGATTACTTCTATTTTGTAGACAAAAATGCCTATTTTCAGTTTTTTTTTAACCAATCTTTTAATAGTGACTGACTTGGGATATGATGTGACATTGTTATAATTTCATTTTGGTTCTGCTTGAGTGTTTTTCCTTACATTCAGATTTATATTAGATTACAGGTAAGTATGCACTAATTGTAACTTGGGCTGGAGTTTAGCTCAGTTGGTAGAGCACTGTTCTGCACTCTCAGAGGACCGGGGTTTGATGCCTGGCACTGCAAAAATGGGAGAAGGATGTGGCAATCCATGTCCAAAAAGCAATCCTGAAACAGTCAGCCACTGAAAACTCTGTGAGGGTCCCTATGAGTTAGACTGGACTTGACAACAACTAACAACAACACAATTCTAACTTGGAAATTTTATTCTGGCTAAAATGACTGCTGGTGACTCCACATGTTCACACTGTAACAAACAGACATAAGTGTGTGTTCCAGAAACCCACCCATATTAAAAAGACATCATCGCATCAATGTCAAATTTCTCTAAAGAGAAGAAGATAACAAAAACCTAAGGAAAGATCCACTTGAATATGTTTTTCTTAGTTCTCACTTATTTTGTGGTCTGATTTTTCTTCTTCCAAATAATGATAAGGTGGGCAAAAAAGTTAAAAATCTTTGTTCTAAGAGGAACTGTGTTAAAGTAAGCTGTGAGGGCTGGAGTCAAAGGCCTTTTCCTATGGCATTCTAGAACAAAACAAAAATTGAAAACAACACTCCTTAGACTAAGAATGAGTTGGTTCTGCCATCACCTGTGACTGTTAATCTTCTGGCCTTGGCTCAAAGAACAGTTAAGAGAGATGGAGAACAGCTCTGCTCCACAAACTATCTGCTTTATAAGTACCATTATGTTTGAATCACAAATCAACTTTGAGTTAAGCATTTGAATACAAACTCTCAATTAATGTTACTTATAAATATCTTATTTTATGGTTAGACAAGACTTTATAAATTCTATAGTATGATCCATATCACTAAGTTTCCAAATAAAAAGTGACCAATTAAGTAAAAAAACTTGTCCAAGTGCACACCACAGATTAGACAGAGTATCCTCAGGTGTTAAGGAAAATCAGTTGTTCACAGTGGCACACTCCTGTAATCCCAGCTACTTGGGAGGCTGAGGAAGGAGAATCATGAGTTTGAGGACAGCTTGGGTTACAAAATGAGACTCTGTCTCAAAAGAAAAAATTATCACTTTTGGACAACAGAGACATTTTGACTGTCTGAAAAATACTTAAAATGATGAAGGAAGTAATGCCGGTAGCAGTGTGCCTGAGCCCCACCCAACACCCTCTCCCCACTCTGTCTCTCAGTGTGGAAATCTCTCTTCTCTCCATGAGCTTTCCTCTTTTTTTAGTTTGACCTCATCTTTCTAAGCCATCCTGGTCCCCCTCCTCATACTATATCCCTCAGCTTCTCCTCAACTCTGAGTGGCACATGATAGTATGGACCCAGATAAAGAAAGAAGTCAAAAGTATCTATTGCTTTCATCACCTGACAAGTTTTGTTAGAGGTTTTATATTTTGATAGGTTATTTCAAGTGTCCTTACTAATAGTGTCTGCATCAAAATGTCTAGCTTTTTGATGAAGATGAACTTGTACAAAAAAGTCCAGTAATACCAAAAGAGAGATTTTGCTTTTTACCTTCTGATTGTACCATTATTGGTAGGCATGTGGGATGCTTATCATTTTTCCTTCCATTTACCTTAGCCACAACTGTCTCTTGTTCTGGGCATGGCTGCAAAGTCTAGCTCTTAGTGGTCCAGCCAGCTTTCTGCAGGTGCAAGCTGATAGCAGCATCTCAGGCAACTCTCAAGTCCTGTCTTTGTCTTTACTTCCCCACCAGGGCTTTTCCCATTGCCACAGAGGAGCCAAGTTTTATACCAGTGGGGAATGGGAGCTAGTGAAAATTATTCATCCTCCTTCCTCCCTACCATGCAGGGAAGGTTGAGAAATACTGTTTATATGGTTGTTTGGGAGCCAAGTACCTGCATTATGTGATCCGGCCAGCTTGTTTAGACATTTTCCTGTTGGTCTTTGTCCTTCCTGCTTCACTGCCTTTGTATGTCACTTCAGTTAAAGTAACCACATTTAAGCTAGGTGAGTGTTCGCTGCTATATTAACTTTATGTTCCCTTTGAATCTCACTTTGACATTGTGGTATTTTACAGTATAGGACTCAGTAATTATCAACTATGTGACTAGGTCAAAGGTCATTAAAATAATTTAACCACAAATTAGCCAAGAATTTGGGTGTAATGTGACCTCCCCAGACATAGTCTTAAAAGGTTTTTTATATGTGTACACCTCTTTCCTGCACATATATTTTAACTTCATTTACTTTTGCGTAATAGGGGTGCATATAATACGCAGTAAGGAAACAGGAAAAAGAGCATTTAAAATGCATTATACGTTTCTACTTCCAGTGTTTTCCATCAAATTCAAGAGGTGAGTTCATTTGTGATAAAAGCAACACATTGTTATGTGCTAAATTTAAAAATATGTGGAAATCCTTGTCAAATAGTTTTAAGAAAATTTGAGTTGAATGATTTTTTTCTTTACTGCAAAACTTCTTTAGAGTCTTTGATAAGTAGAACCACAAGATTATTTTTGGTCGTGTGTTAATATATCAATATTACACGATGGGGAGCCAATAGTGGGCAAAAGTAGAAGCAGTCCTTGCCTCTTATAGCTTTCAGTCCATGGAAGGGAAGTCTAACTCCAATCCAATAATTGTGTAAATTAATGTAAACTTACAAGTATGAGTAATGCTATAAGGAGAAGTTATAAGGTGGATGAGTTTGCAATAAAATTCTAATGAGGATTGTGAATATCTAAGGAGGATAATGTCTATGTTATTTGTACACATAAGTTGATTAACAATCATTTTTCATGGGAACATTTTTTTGGGGAGAGTTGCTGGGTTAGAAATGAGTTTGTTTGTAGTTGAAGTTCAAATAGTGGTCAAAGTTTTATTCATGAAGATGATGCTTAACCTCTGTGCCTCATCTAAAAATAAGAAGTTTGAGCTCACTAATCTTCAGTGGCTTTTCTTGCTGTATATTATATGATTGAATAATTCTAACTAAATTATTTAGAGATTTGAACATATTGTTTGTGATTTCTCCAGGACCCAATTGCTGTTTCTTCTCTCTTTGCCACTAATCTAATTGCTAATTATTCCTTCCATTTAAATAATACTATGGGAAATATAAACCATGAAATCTACATTAGGAAATTCTGCTACTTATTGATAGCTTTTGCCAGGAGGGAGATTAAAGCTATTTTTACTCCTCAGCCTAAAAATATGGCATAATCCAGTAGAGGCATCCTCTACTCAGAAAATAAAGTTCAATATCAAAAAATATATTGAGACTGAGAATTAGTATATGTTTTCTTTGGCTACCACTGTGGATAATAATTGAGTGTATGTAGTAAAACCTTCTGTTGCTAATGTATTTAGAGTTCAAATAATCCCAAAACATTAAAATGACTTTAAATACTCAATGAATATAGATTTCTATTTTAAATGCCATTTTCCAGGTGATCACTATATGAATACACACACACACACACACATACACACACACACACACACACACACACACACACACACACATATATATATATATATCGCCTGCAGCGGTAGCCCTGTGGCATCCGATCCCATCAGATCTCGGAAGCTAAGCAGGGTTGGGCCTGGTTAGTACCTGGATGGGAGACCGCCTGGGAACTCCAGAAGCTGTAGGCTTGGGAGAAGGACCTGGCAACCCCCTCCCAAAAATCAATCTACCATTGAAAACCCTATGGATGGCAGAGAAGTACTGACAATAGTGTTTCCCCTGTTGTATAGAGGGTCGCTATGAGTCGGATACCGACTTGACGGCACCTAACAACAACAACATATATATATATATATATATATATATATATATATATATGAAGTCAGACTTCTGTTTTCCATTTGTTTCCTCTTAAAAAAAAGGCTTACTGTGTGTTGTATATGTCTAACTCATCTTGGGTAATATGGATTTAATTAGATACATTTCTTTAAGTGCAATAGTTGGAAAGCTGTTGCTGCAATTTGCCCTTTAGATCACACACATCTGTTGTTTCTGGTGTTATTTTGGCCTGGAAGTTTATATACTTTCTTTCTTAATATCTTGGGGAAAAATAATAATGATACAAATTGGAGCTATGTTCAAATTAGCTTTTAAGTTTCTCCCAGATGAGTGAATTGAGCAAGGACTCCCATAAGTATTTTCTTGTTGGGGCTACATAAAATGTCCACATCCATTTTTCATCATCAAGAAATGCCTTCTTACATGTCCAAAAGTCAAGTTTAATGGTAATATTTTAACATTGGTTCAATAAGCCACTCTACAAATACAGACTGGATATATTTCTTCCTGAATATTATGTGTCAGAAGAGTTATCAGTTAACCTTAGCTCTATCACATACAAATTTTGGAACTTTCATCAATTTGGCCAATCACCATTAGCTTCTTTTTATGTGAAAATAAAAAGCTTCTTTTTTACATGAAAATAAAATATGATCTGCATATATCATGAAATTAAGAATCAAATGAAGCAATATTTGTGAACATGCTCTGACGTATGAAAAGAATTTTGCAGATATAAGACAATGTTCTTGTTGATCTCTAAAGATTCATTGTATTGAGCTAAATGTCTAGAAATTAACATGAGTTTATTAGGTACTGTGAAATATGTGAAACCTATAAAATCCATTTATTTTCAGTTTATAAAACTGACTGCTAAACACACAAATCAATTCAGAATATACTACAAAGTAAGTACTATGTACTATAAGCAAGAACCATAATGCTTGCTTAAGGAAGAAATAATTAGTGTAAACTGAAATAACCAGAAACGGCTCCACGGACTCATGCCAGGCAATGAGAAATCAACTGTATTTGAGTAATCAAAGAAGACTTGAGTAAGTGGAGAACAAAGACAAAGACAGAGGAAACGTAACAGTGGCAACAGCAGGAGCAAGAAGCTGAAATGTCAGAATGAACAAACCACTTCTCAGGTGTCACGGACAGATCTGATTTAAAATGTTTAAAATGATTTCATTCTTGTCTTTTGTACAAATTTCAATTGCCACATTTTTCTACCCAAAGGAATATGTGGAAGAATACAGGACCAATAGATCATTAAGTAACATTTTGTTCTCAAATACCTAATACTTCCTCTCGTTCTTCTTTCACTAAAAGCATTGTAGATCTTTATTGTCAGCCTGTCAACATGCAGTCTGTCATCACACTAATTAATATGTCTATGACTAGAAAGGCAATGATAGAAATGACAATATGATGTTTCACATTTAACCTTGATAGCCACTTCCCCAAATACAAACCATAGAATTTATAAATTAAGAGGAGTATCTGTTCATTTTTTTCAAATAAAGCACAATATGATGGTGACACAGATTTACTTAATTTGTACAACACTTATTACATTTGGCCAGAGCAACTCTGATAGAAGAGTGAGGGAAACAAAGACCCAAGAAAATAGGAGACATAAAGGAAATGCTTTGCCATTTGATATGGTGATATTTGAGATTATCATATAACTAGATACAACCATGGAATCATGTTTGGTCCATAAAATTTGTTATGGTTATCCCTGAAACTTAGAAAGAAGATTTACATGGCATGCTGGAATACCTTGAAAACATGTTCTTGAGCACAATTTTCCCCAGTTGAGGAAATCTCTCCCCTGTGTCCCCTCCTCCACTCAAAGAAGGTCACTGATTTCAGAGGAGGAAGTCTCATCTCTTCAGGATGAACCTCAAAGTAGTTGTGATGATCCTGAATACCTTTTGTACTACCACTCCCTCCCTCCCTCTCTCTCTCTCTCTCTCTCTCTCTCTCTCTCTTTCTCTCTCTCTCTCTCTCTCCCCCCCCTGGTGTGAAGCTACAACTGGGTTACATCTTATTAAGCAAAGACTTCACCTTGAATTAATTTTATCTTCATAACTCTACTGTCCCAGCATCCATTTATATGTTCATTCAGTAAAAATTTGAGTTGTACCTGTGCTATTCCAATGGCGTTCTAGGGACTGATGATATAACAGCTGATTTTAGAAATTATTTATTGAGGTCACTGTGTACTTTCACTTCTCACTTTTTTTAACACACCTCGTTTTATTGTGGACTACCTTCTTAACTTTCGAAGTACTAAATTTTCCTTAAAGACTCCACTTTACTTAATAATACAGTCAAGATATACCAAGGCCCTCTTCATGGACCTCATGCCATTTAAAGCTCAGAATGGAAAAGCTGGGGATGGGTGTGGAGGTGGAGGATACAACATTTACAGCTGCCACCTACCATGCTGCTTTTGTTCATTCACATCTTGCTGTTGGCACAACTGAAGAGGGATGGATGGGGACTGGTGTCATACTTTCTAGTGACTATGTACCACTCATAGACTAGACATTAACACTAGCTGCTTCATTAGAGGCAAACAAGAGACTTCAATTAATGGGTACAAAAGTTTCTCATTATGAAGAGATTTGCTTTGAAGAATGCAGTAGAGACAGATTTCCAAGCCATACAAAACCTTTGCCAAAGCCAATTTAACCCACATAATAAGTTATAGCCCCTTGGAAGAGCACTGCTGTAAGAAGGAAGTTATTATTCCAACTTCTCCAGGTATTTGCCTGAGGTGGAAATACAAGTTGAGTCTCCATCAAGCCAGGAGCACTGTAGCGATTTCTCTCTTTCATGCCTGTGCTCATGCTGTTTTTATTTCCCGGGAGGTCTGCTTCTCTGTACTTGGAGAACCCAGGATACATGTTACATTTTAGAAAAAGTTTTTCCTGATCTCTCTAAGGTAGAGAATAGTGCTCCTTCTTCTATCCTTTTGTTATGTTTACTCATTGAGCACATTTTCTTTAGAACATTGATTATTTGTTTTAATGTTCATTTCAACTCGGTTCTAAACTTCTTAATAACAAAGACATATTTTGCTGTTTCTTTAGTGTCAAGATAATAGCAAGATTTGGTACTCATTTGTGAAGTAAGCATTGTCATGGTCACATGAAGTGGCTAGCATGAAATGGACAAGGGATAGGAACTCAAAACCATTTGTCAATGTCCCCAGTGACGGTTCCAGCTGTGAAAAGGTGAGAGTAGCTATCACTATTTATCCCATTCGTGTTGATAATATCAATTCTGGATAAAATGGATGTCAAGGGCAGCCTTAAAAGTAAAAGTATCCATTCATTCAATAAACATTTACTGATTAATCACTATATGCCATAAAAGACAAGATAAATGACATAGTCCCTATTTTTAAGCAGACAGGAAAATAAATCACTAGGGTACAGGATGCTAAGTGTTAAGCATTGGAGTAAGAGAGGCATCTTATCCACACTAGGTGACTCAAGAAGGATTCTCTGAGAAGGTTATGTCCAATATCCTTGAAAGACTAAAAAGACTTCGGTGAGAAGAAAATGTAGAGACCATTTTAAATAAATGTAAAATCTATATGGAATCTATTCAGTGTTTGGAAAGAAGCCAGAACTTCTGTGGACCTGGAAATAGTTTGACACATCTGGGTTTGTGTCCTGAAAGGTAAAGACAGAATAGAAAAAAGGGAAGTTCTATGTGCTTACAAGCTAGTAGTGGGAAAGTGAATGCTTTTAAATGAGCCTCAAATCTTTAAAAGTGAGCTAGATCAGGGTGATCCACCTTGCCTTGGGGTGCTGAGTGTTAACCATTGTTAATGCACTGTTAAAATCACTATTAGTGTTAATGATAAGATATTTTTCCATTCTTACTGTGAGCACTCCTTCCGATGTTTATTTTCCTCCAAATTAGTACAGATGTCAGGGGATTGGGTGACTTGGCTCCCTAATTGGAAGCTATTAGGATCTCCCTTTTGGCTCTGGCTGTCTTGAGCAAAAGGACTGCTGGTCAGCTGAGCAATTCTCACACCAGGGTTTGTCATCTTAAACAGTCCATGAACATCTTAGGGGTAGCTACACAATTGCAACTGTTTACTCCAGCCTCTGAGGGTGTGGCCTCAGACACAACTGCTTCAAGCAGCTTGCACTAAGCTTTCTCTATTTCCACTCAGGCCAGTGGAAGGGCACTTCCCCTAGTGGCCTAAAAGAAGGACTTCTGTGAATGGTGCAGAAAGGACAATGCTATGATTGGTGTAAATGCAAACTTTTATTTTCATGACAGGATTTCTGTGATTGGTTCAAAGACCACATTTTAGCTGTAATTAGCAGGCTATTCAGGTCATTCAGTGAACAAGCTGGGAGACACCCCCTGTGCTGTCTCCTCTGGTATTGTGACATTAGGCCCAATGAAAGGCTTTCTCTCAAATGATCTTTTGCCTACTTTTAATAATGCAGGCTGAGATGGGAACACACATGTGTGTGTGTGCCTGTGTACACACACATGCAGCAAAAACAGTGGCGGTGACAAAAGCAGTGAGGGTAGCAGAGTGGTGGGACAGCAGGACAGTTGATACAATGTTCTGCTAATGCAAGATGGTGGCTAGCTATCCTAATAGCAGTGGCAGGGGCAGAGCTTGGAACTGATAGGCCAGATCTAGTTCAGGAACTATGAGGCACCACTGATTGATGGGAAGGGTAATAGCCCTGCTCAATGCCAATGATCAGCAGAAGCAGAGCCAAGAGTCTTATGGCTCAGACAGCAACAGCAGGGGAAGGCTCATAAGTATGGTGGCCTTAAAGAGGCAGAGCCAACTAATTGACAGACTAGGTAGTAAACGCAAGAAGGTGAACAGCTGCATTGGCAACTGCAAAAAAGGCAGGGCTGTAAGAACAGTGGTCAGCAGTGGCAGAAACAGTGACAGTAGCAGAAGAGCAGCATTAGCTGCTTCCCAAATGGTAGCAATGGTGACAGAAGCCCTGGCAGCAGAGGCAGCTGAAATCTTCCAGAAAAGCAAAACGAATAGAAAGAAGAGGGATGGAAGAAATAAAGAGATAGTGAGAGAGGGCAGAAACCTGAGGCTGAAGGATAGGAAGCTGTATGGAGTTAAGGAAGAGAAACTTCATGCCCTGGTCACTAGAAGAGTTCCAGAGATCTGTCAAGTCCTTAGGACCAAGGGTCTCAGACAACCCAAGCTTGGGAACTGTAACACTAGCCTCTGCCAAAGGTTGAAAATCCTGATACCTAGGCCAACCTGGAAGCTGCAATGCCACTTGTTGCTGAAGACAGGATTCCCAAATTCCTTGGCCATTTAAGAGTTCTAACACTTATGGGCCTGTTGTTGTTGTTGTTAGGTGTCGTCAAGTCGGTATCCGACTCATAGCGACCCTCTGTACAACAGGGGAAACACTATTGTCAGTGCTTCTCTGCTGTTCATAGGGTTTTCAATGGCAGATTGATTTTTGGGAGGGGGTTGCCAGGTCCTTCTCCCAAGTCTACAGCTTCTGGAGTTCCCAGGTGGTCTCCCATCCAGGTACTAACCAGGCCCAACCCTGCTTAGCTTCCGAGATCTGACGGGATTGATGCCACAGGGCTACTGCTGCAGGCCCTTATAGGCTTAGGAGTCCCCATCTCCTCAGCCTACGTAAGAGCTGTAACACTAGAGGGTGCCACTTGCTGCTGCTATTCCAGTCTATCTATTGTTACCACCCACTACTATCAAACACTGCCTCCAGCCATACTACTGTGGCATGGAATCCCATTAGATCTCAGAAGCTAAGCAGGGTCTGGCCTGGTTAGTACTTGGATGGGAGACTGCCTGGAAACATCAGGTGCTGTAGACTTGGGAGAAGGATCTGGCAACCCCCTTCCAAAGAACAATCTGCCATTGAAAACCCTATGAATAGCAGAGAAGCAGTGACAATACTGTTTTGCCTGTTGTATGTAGGGTCACTATAAATTGAACACTGACTCAAGGGCACCTAACAACAGCAACTATCAAACACCAAGGGTCACAAAAGCTGCCTCTAAGATGAGCATTTGAAGGACTTCTCTTTGTCTACCTATGATTTCTATCCAGGTAAAGCAAAAGGATCCAGCTGGCTGATTTGGAACAAAAGTTCTAATTTAGTGGATTCCAAATGTTTACTCTAGCCAAATTTCTATAGGGCAGTGTTGCCCAAATCACAGTCTTGGATAATCAGACAAATTTGACACACCTTGTTTCCCCCCCCCCTTTGGACAATTAAATTAACCCTATTTATTAACATTTTTTTAAAAAAGTGGACTGCATTAAAAATCTACAGGGCAGGTATAACAAAAATTTTAATGTGAATATTTTAAAAAATAACATTAAAATTTTCTCTTCTAAGTCTAGAAGGAAGACATTCAACTATTTTGTGGGAAAATGCATTTTGTTAAGGCAAATTATATATTGCAATTCTTGAGTATTTTATATTTGCTAAATATGGCTATAGTTGAATAGAATTTTCTCAGCCAGGCACCATGGTGCATACCTATAATCCCAGAGATTCAGGAGGATGAAGCAGGAAGGTTACAGGTTTAAGGCATGGGACAGCCTGTGCAACATAATAAGACCCTGTCTCAAAATAAAACAAAAAAAAAATGAAAAAGGTGCTGAGGATGTAGCTTAGTGACAGAGCACTTGCTTAGCCTGTGTGAGGCTGTGGGTTTAACCAACCCCCTGATCCTGAAGAAACAAAACAGAATTTTCTCTTCATGGATGAATAACTTGATTTAGGAAAAAAAGTGTCCATAAGAGATGTCAATAGTAATTCCTGGGCTGAACTTAGTTCAAAATTCAACTTTGTATAGTCAATGCTACATTTCTCCTAGCTCAAATTCTAATGTCTTTGAATTTCTAAATTAGCATGACTCCTCTAGAATATAGCTGTTATTTTATTAAAACTATGTACAGGAAACCTCCTTGTTTTTCTGAGAAAATTATGGAACTAAGAAATAGTCTTAGTTTTAAAGCAACACAACACCCCAAAAGCAGAATATAGAATTTCCAAGGGAAATTGTAATTGTGTGAAGGTAGACAGAGCTATAACTCAGTTCCAGTGGTTGAACTTGTCTCTATATTATATGTATAAATGGAATCAGTTATTTGTGCTAGGATTTTGAAACATCTCAAAACTATATTTAAAAAATTTTAATGGAAAATAAAAGAAAACACATTATTTTCACTTATATACATCAAGTTAATTCAGACAATTAAGAATCTCTTAGGACAAAACTCTGTGCTCGGTTTCAAGTAGTATATGGAGAAGAACCAAGCACAACTCTAGTCCTCAAGCAATCTTCAGTGTGTGTGAACTCATGGATATCCTCCAAGCTATGTATATGCACTGAATAAGCTGTTCCTCTTGTGAACCTCTTGTGAACTGGTAAACATATGAAGACCTTCTGGAAAAGAGAAAAAGTAACTGTCACACCCTAGGATTAAGGCAGGTTGACCAGTTGCTTCCAAATTACATTAGAATGCTATTTTGAAATTTTTATTACAGGCAAAAAAACAAACCCAAACCGCAACAACACTTCC
Organism: Pedetes capensis; assembly: GCA_007922755.1. NCBI lineage: Eukaryota > Metazoa > Chordata > Mammalia > Rodentia > Pedetidae > Pedetes > Pedetes capensis. The sequence continues at coordinate 15,860 of VMDO01032821.1, forward strand.
TCAAATAAACAAACAAAACATTCAGATTTAACAGGTCTGTCAATGTATAAAGTTTGCAGGAAATAAAATGGAAAATGTTTTATTTGTAAATCAGCAACATGAAAAGGCAATTCAGGAGAGGGTAGCATGAAAAAGAAAGAGAATTGTAATATATTAAATTTAAAAATTTGTAACTAAAATCCTAGATTGATAAATATTTAGAAAAAATGTTTTGTAGGGGAAAATACTGTACTTGTCTGGGTCTCAAGGTCTTTCTAAATTATTCTTACCACCAGTCTTAGATCAGTGGACATCATTTTTGCTATTGGTGAAGAAAGGTGCCAAGCTGCCTAGGGTTAAGCAGCTTGTCACAGTATGAAGCAGCACTAAAATAGGATTCCTGGCTCTCTGATTTCGTTTCAGCAGACTCCAGCTTTCCATTAGATACTCTGCAAGTTAAGCAGTTCTCATATCAGTTTGTGCCAACTGCTTAAAAACCCTGTCGACTATTCAAGTGTTAGAAGCATTTTGCACAGGGACCTAGTATGTCCTCAAAGGGTATTACCCACTATTATTCCAGTTAGGTGGTAGTAAGAGTCCAAGAAGCTATCACTTAAAAGTAATTTATATTAAAGCACTAATGTTAATGTCTTACCGAGACTTAGTTGGATATTGGCTGAAGAACCCAAAGAATATCTTTAGATTGTTGTTGTTGTTAGGTGCCATCTAGTAGTGTCTGACTCATAGCGACCCTCATAGGGTTTTCAGTGGCTGATTGTTTTTGGGATTGCGTTGGGAGTGGATTGTCATGTCCTTCTCCCATTTTTATGATGCTGGGAAACCAACTGGGGTCCTCAGAGACTACAAAGTAGTGCTTTACCAATTGAGCTAAATCCAAGCCCCATATCTTTAGGTAGGAAACTAAATTTCCAATGTTGATACTATAAATCAATATTTATGCAATATCAACACAGCTGTTTTGAAAAAAGAAACCATCAAACAGCTGGAAGGGAGCAGAGTATGCCTATGTATGCCCATATTGTAGCAAAATTTGTTCTACATCATGACACAACCAGTTTTCTTTCCATGAAATTGCCTAATTGTTTGGCATTGAATACACATAGTATTTAATGCTTCATATTTAGATTTTTTTAGGATTAAAGAAAAAAATCTCATGCTCAGAAACATGTTCCTTGTCAGCATGAGTAAAAATATAGAACTTAATAGACTTAAAATTGAACACAAGCAAAATAATATAAGGAACATAGAGGGATGGAAGGAAGAAAGAGAAATAGTGGGAAAGATAAGATGACAGGAATGTGTGTTAAGAAAAGTACCATTCACTAGGCAACTGTCTATTGAGAAACTACAATTCCTAGGCACTGTTCAAGGTATGCATGAAGTATTATAGATTTGACATTCAAATGAGTGGAAAAATCAGATAAATAGAAATATATTATATCATATTTCAGGAAGGGATAAATGCTATGCCTATGTTGACATTTTAAACAGGATTGGCTTAAATTTTTTTAATGACATTAAAATTAAAGTTTTGGGAACAGGTTAAAATAAGTATTGTTTGCTCATGACTGTGTATCTATATAGTACTACATAGACCATAATAACAAGTTTTCCACTAGGTGTTCTTTCAGGCATCATACCCTTATGTCCCCTCAGATAACCTAAAATAGCACTTCAGTTATAATAAAAATACAGCCAAGATAACTCACTGAAATTATAGGGAGATATTTCTTTGTATAATATTTGAAGTATTAATTGGTGCCTTCCATTCTCATCACCGGATCCCCTTTTCAAAGACTTATTGTTTGGATCTTAACAGAAGAGGTCTCCTTGGATAGCCACACTTCAGAATTAGATTGATAGCTTTATATTCACTCCCCAGAGCCCTGGAGCTCTATGATAACTGATTAAAGAGTGAATAGGTAAAGATAATTAAATGACACCACAAAGAGGACCTCACCAGGGGAAAATGACAAACAAATCAGAAGACCATTAATGTATCCCTCTCAATTTGTTCCAACAATACACATACAGTCTTAATGCCACATGTTCTGTTTTACTAATGTGTTTCTGGAGCTCATTTACAGTTACTGGATTTCTTCTTTTTAAATATCCAACTTAAAACTCTCTTCAAGCAAACTAATGTGCATAGCAGAGTCTTTGGCATGATCATATCCTTACATATTTTAACCTTAAACTTGTAACAAATTTATATAGCACTTTGAATCTAACATTTGGATTTGTAGATGAAATTGCTGCACATTCATCATTTGTTCATTCAGTCATGTTGTAACAATATGTATTGAGACTTTATCATATCAAGAGATCTAGGGATCTAGAGATAAAAGAATGCTTCTCTAAATACAGAAAGAAGACAAGCAACTGAGGACATTATAACATAGTGACTGAATACTTTATAGAAATGTACCAAGAGTGAAGACAGAATGGTATTTAACTCACTCTTGGTGTGGGATGTTGGGCAAGAATTCCTAGAGGAGATGACACTCATCATAGTCTTGAAGAATAGGTCATAACGAACACAAGCTCAGAAAGAGAAACAACACATGTTCTCACTCATATGAGAGAGCTGACTCAAAATTACAAGAAGGAAAAATCCTACTCAAAGGTCAGATCACATTAAAAGGGGGGGAGGGAAGATAAGAATGAGGTCAATACAAATGGACTAAAAATCACATGTAATTGTTCTAACAAGATAGAAACAAAGACCACT
>VMDO01032822.1:0-18596 GCA_007922755.1 Pedetes capensis
TTTTATGACAGATCTTGAAATGTCTCTTTTGATGATGAATGCAACCCCATTTCTCTTTAGTTTATCATTCCCAGCATAGTAGACCATATGATTGACTCAAAATGGCCTATGTCAGTCCATTTTAGCTCACTGATGCCTAGAATGTCAATGTTTATGTGCTCCATTTCTCTTTTAATAATTTCTAATTTGCCTAGATTCATACTACATACATTCCATGTTCCAATTATTAGTGGATGTTTACAGTTGTTTATCCTCACTTTGAGTCGTGCCACATCAGCAAATGGAGGTCCCTGGGGCTTTACTCCATTTCTGTCATCATGGTACACTCTCCTTTGAGGAGGCATCTCTTCCCCAGTTATCTTTTGAGTGCCTTCCAACCTGGGGGCCTCCTTTTCCAGCACTATATCTGACAGTGTTTCTTTGCTATCCATAGGGTTTTCAAAGGCCAGTTGTTTCGGGAGTGGCTTGCCAGGTCCTACTCCCTAGTCTGTCTTATTCTGAAAGCTCATCTGAAAAGCTGTCCACCATGGGCAACCTTGCTCATGTCCGAGGTTACAGTGGCAGAGCTCTCAGCCTCATCGCATTGCACAAGCCCCCACAGTGCAGCAAACTGACAGACGTGTGGGGGTAAGGACATATAGGGATTTCTTTTTGTTCCAAGTTGCTTTATGTTTTATTTTAATCCTTTGTGAGAGTGATTCTTTGTACTGAGATGAGCACTTGCCCAGAATTAGCACGTACAAGGTGAGATTAAATAAATCACCCAGGGCTGTTAGACACATACGTCACCACTTAACATAGTAAGAAGATACAAGAAGCCTGAATCCCTGTGACATCAGTTAGAAAACTACCAGACCTATAGAGGACCTTGCATGAATAATCACTATATCTTTATGAGTTACGTTCTGATTTTTGGAGTGTATTTGTTATTTAATCATTGTTGTTATTAAGTACCATTGAGTCAGTGTCCGACTCATAGCCACCCTATATACAACAGGTAAAACAGTATTGTTAGTGCTTCTCTGCTATTCAGAGGGTTTTCAATGGCTCATTGTTTTTTGGGAGTGAGTTGCTTCTTCCTTCTTCCAAGTCTACAGCATCTTGTGTTCCCAGGTGGTCTCTCATCCAAGTACTAACCAAGACCAACACTGCTTAGCTTCCGAGATCTGATGGGATCTGGACTCCACAGTGGTACAGCTGCAGGCATTTAATCATAGTAGAACCTAAATTTGATTCTCATCCAATACTACGCAAGACCGACCCTGCTTAGCTTCCAAGATCTGATGGGATCGACTCCACAGTGGTACAGCTGCAGGCTTTTAATCATGATGTTGTTGTTAGGTGCTGTTGAGTCGGTAACCGACTCATAGCGACCCTCATACGGTTTTCAATGGCTGACTGTTTCAGTATTGCCTTGGGAATGGGTTGCCAGGTCCTTCTCCCATTTTGCGGTGCTGGGAGTTGAACTCAAGACATCAGAGACTGCAGAGCAGCGCTCTACCAACTGAGCTAAATCCCAGCCATTTAATCATAGGAGAAACTAAATTTGACTAAAGTATGTACCCTTTGCAGGAGGCAGGTTTTTTTCAAAACATTATTAGGATACAAATAACCAGACAATATTAAGAAGATTTGTAACCAATATCCTAAATAATATAAGCAGACATCTAATTGGAGAAGTTTTTCTTACCAATGATTGGCTCTATGATTTTACATATATGGACAATTCTTTTTTCTAATATTGTCAAAGCAAATATTTCGCTACACAGAATATTGTTTTGAGGAATTAAAGATTTGTTTAAGTCAGTCTATGCTTAATGTAAGGGCTGGGATTTAGCTCAGTTGGTAGAGCGCTGCTCTGCAGTTTTTGAGGTCCCGAGTTCAATTTCCAGCACCGCAAAGTGGGAAAAGGACAAGGCAACCCATTCCCAAGGCAATCCCGAAACAGTCAGCCATTAAAAACCCTATGAGGGTCGCTATGAGTTGGACTTGACTCGACAGCACCTAACAACAACATGCTTAATGTAAAACTGTTCAGTGTAAACAATAAAAAACCAAAACTAATAAATATTCAATCATTTCACATTGGGTTGAATTAGTGCTCTGTCCAATTTAGGATTCACATCTCTTATACTGTCAAAAATAAATATTTTTAAGCAGAAGTGGGAATTTAAGATTAGAACTCTTCACTACATGATAATTATCTATAAAGAACTGAATTTACAAAATAAAGATTAATAAAAGTTGCACAATTCAGTTATTTTACTTATAATAGTGACAAAGTGCAATCAATGACCCTAGAATTCAGTCACCCTTATAGTTATTGTTCTATAACTGGATAGATTACTTGCATGGCTGCTATATCAATGAGGTCAGTTCTAAACTGGAATGCCTTTACCTCCACAGACCTGACTTACATTCATGCTACAACCTTTGGATTTGGTAGTATGGAGACACAGATGTGAATTTCATGTTCTGTATGATTTTTAGTGGAAAATTTTATGAATTTTATATTAATTGTACAAAATAATGGATTTCACTGTGATATTTTCCTACATGCATATCATGTACTTTGATCATATTCACCCACCATTTCTGTCTCTTACCCTCCCTCCAATGGTACCCTTCCTTTCCCTAAGTTGTCCCCTCTACCTTTTTGTCTTTGTTTTCTCTTTTAGACTCCAAATATGGCAGAAAAGATACAATATTTGTTTTTCTGGGTATGACTTATTTTGCTTAACATGATCTCCAGTTCCATCCATTTTCCTGCAAATGACATGATTCCATTCTTTATGACTGAATAATAGTCCACTGTCTATATGTGCCATATTTTCTTTATTCATTCATATGAAGATATGAATTGCAGATATCTCTATTGTATGCTGACTGATATCCTTCAGATATGTATAGCTGGATCATATGCAAGTAATACTTGGAGTTTTTTAAGGAACTTCCATTCTGATTTCTATAGTGGCTGGACTAATTTAGATTCCCATAAATGGCTTCTAATGGTTCCCTTTTTTCCCACATCCTGGCCAGCATTTGTTATCTTTTGTTTTATCAATGATATCTATTTTGACTGGGTTGAAATGGACTCTCAATGTAGTTTTGATTTGCATTTTCCTCAGAGGTAAAGCTGTCAGACATTTTTTCATGTATTTATTGGCCATTTGTACTTCTTTTGAGAAATATCTGTTCAGTTCACTGACCCATTTATTGATTGGATTATTTGTTCTGTTGGAGTTTAATTTCTGAGTTCTTTATATGTTCTGGATATTAATTTCATGCTGGATGAATAACTGGCAAAGATTTTCTCCTGTTTTGTTGTAATGGAAAGGCCCCAAATAATATTTCACATTATTCTTCAATCATGAATTTCTGTGTCTTGTTACTTTGTTAGTGATGATGTGATGAATGAACAGGATAATGGCAGAAGTGGAATATACCAGGATAACTGTTTAGTTGGAAGTCAAGCATTCTACAGTCTACTCTTAGCTTTATTTCAAGTGCTTTTTGTTATGTGAGTGCCCTTAAACTGGTCACGGAACTGTTTGGGGCTTTTCTGTCCTTACATGTAGAGTGAAGGTACTAAAACCCTTTATACTTAAACTTTAGGGGTTGTTGTAAGGATCAGATTAGTCAAAGCATGTGAAAATGGTTTAACGATACAAATGTCATATTTATAGTAATTTAAACTTATGAATAGATATATAAACGAGGAATCATTCATTTGGCCAGGCTAATTCCTTTGGTTCTCTCTCTTCCTACCTGAAACACTAAATCTGTTCCTTAGTATCCTCTTGGAGACACTTCCTGACATTTAACCTCATCACCAAATCATCACCAAATGCTCCTTATCTACTTTCCAGAGAACCTTCTGCATAACTCCATTGCAGCATTTACCACATTACACTCACAGGATGTGTCTGTCTCCTCCATAGACAGACAGTTCCTTGAGAGCACTGATGATAGTTTTTATTTTTGCATCTCTCCTTGCCAGCCTAATGCATAGCCCAATGTAGATGCTCCCAAATGTTTAGCAAATTGATTATAAAGTTTAGAGACACTATGATAACTACTATATTTTTAAACAAATATTCCCACTTAAAAATATTGTTCCACTTGGTTGGTTGACAATTTATAATAAATATGACTTTGCAATTTCTAATTGGAAACTTTTTAATTTCTTAATTAGCTTCAACAATTTATGTTACATCTAGTAGAAAGCAGTAAGAGAGTAATTATTTTTTCTGCTTCTAACATTACTAGGGATATTTTTTGCAAAACATGAAAATTCTTTGCAACTTTTTCCTTTTAAAGTTCTACCAAGCAGTTTATGGAATGGCAACCTGCCAAATAGTGATCCATTTTCTCAAAAACATCGTTTGAGACCATGCCAACCAGGCACACTGAGCTTATCTACTGCATCATAGTACAGTCACATAATTCGTGCAAAATTATGTTTGACATTAAATTATAAACCCTTAGTGTAATAATAAAAAAATAAATAACTCTAAAAGCAAATTAAAAATATGTTTTCACTGGAGCAGGTTATTAGCCCACTGGAAACTTGATCTGTAGTAGTCAATCCATGGGCATGCTTCCATTTCTGGAGGGTTTGAAATTTCTCTCTGAGAAAAATCCCTAATTCATGAAAGGAAAATTAGCTAATAAAATAATTTTTTCCTCCTGAACTGTGCTGTTGACAAAAACATGTCCATTGCAATCATAGAAATGAGTGACTTTTCAAATAAAGTAGTTTGTGTTTCCATAAACAGAAGGATGGTAAGGCCGTTGCTGGTTTTTGCCAAAGGAAAGAGTAGCCAACTGTGTCCAGCTCTTTTTCATTTTTTTTCCTGCTGCAATATTCATTTAAATAGTCTCTTCTTGAGACTGGTGTAGCCCAAAGAGAGCCCATCAAAGAGAATCTGGGCTCCCTCTGAGTTTGTGCATTCTGTAGCCATGATTATCCATTAAATAAAACAAAACAACAACAAAAAATAAACCTTAGAATGATGAAAAATATTTCTGTTTGATTATGCCTAGTATTTCTGTCTTTGTAACTGTCTTTATATCTCAAGTGGTTTTCTCAGTTGTTGGTACCTGCATTTTAAAGATGTTTGTTTTTCTCCTGTAGTGCTGAGGATTGAAACCAGGACTTTGCCCATGCTAGGCAAGCACTCTATCACTGAACTGTATCCCCAGTTCTAGACTTAGATTTTGATGGGGTCTAGATTGTCAGACCTAGGTTCTGATATGTAAGTCCAGGAATTTGTGTTCTAGTTAAAGCACGTTAATTCATTGCAGTCCTGGCTGACCTTAAGCTGAGATTAAATTATGATGTAGGTATATCCTATGATAAAACAGAGTAACAACTGTGCAACAGCAAAATTTATCCCTAACTTATTTATTTATAAGGTTTAACTTGAATTGGCTTTTCTACAAGCATAATGTTTGTTCTTTCTTATTTGTTCTTAAAAATCAGTATTGTAGTTAAAATATATTTTGGCATCTGCATAAATGTTTATAAAAGATAATTTTCTTTTATAAAATCATTAAAATTGGTATATTTTCTTTAATACAATGAGAAATAAATTCAGAAATCAGACAGACTACATCTGTGGGGAAGATAGAAGAGTATATTTTACCCAAGATAACATTTCAACATGATTGCCAGGTAACCTGCAAAATTGTAATGTGCTCTGCTGCCAAATTCATTTTAGCTTTGGGAATTAATTTTCCAATGTGATTTTGGAAGTAAGAGGTGAATTAATTATTGCAGGCACTGTGATATCTGTGGAAGTCTGAAGTTAGTGTTTCAGATGAACAGTATTATAATTGGACTTAGTTCCTTTCTCTTTCAAGGGCTCTTTTATATGACAACACAATATACACACTGCTCCAAGGGATACCTTTGGCACTTCTACAATTGTAATTTCTTTCTACACTCTCATTCATTGTTGACTCTTGGAACATAAGTGGAGCAGAGGGGATGGAACAGAGTTTGGTGTCCCTCAGCCTTCCTCAAGCAAGTGTGGGGTCTCTTGTTAATTCAAAGGGCATTTGCAAAATTTCCCAGAGATAGTGATTACTCTTCTTAGCTGGGAATGCAAACTTTTGCTTTGGATTTTAATGGGGCACTCCTGACTCAAGAGGTGTCTGAAGTTGGACAACACTCTTTGGACCCTGGGGTTGACCCTGCATAGTCTCACTGAGAATTTACAAGGTTAGGCCTGCATTGTGCCACAGCTTTAGACCAGAGGCAAGAGACACATCTGGTGGAAGAACTCAACAGATAAGTTTGGAATGCTAAAACATTTGCCCTTAATATCAGAGATCCAGCAGACTTAGCAATGAGGCTGTTCCAGGCCCTTAGAGAAGAATGACATGGCAGTGCTTTTAAGGTGGAAGACTCTGTCTTTGAGGGCAGTCACTTTTCCACATTTTACTCTCCTTGTCTCGGTTTTCTGGTGTATATTGTGTTTGCCTTTTTCTTTCATATCTTTTCTTCATTTTTTAAGAAGGAAACTTGATCAGTATGCATATCATGTTAAAATTTATCTGATAATATTTGTTGAGAGGTGCACATAGTATGCGAATTCTTTTTTCTTCTTTCCATACTGATGGATAATACAAGGGAATTCAGTTGGTAAGACAGAGATCATTAAATAAAGTAGTAGCTTAAATAGTGCAGATAGTTTGTCTGGGGCATCAGGCCACCTCAGCTGCAAGTCTCCTCTGTCAAGAGCTCCATGGTTAGGAGTTAGCTGCTCTGAGATTTTGGCCTTGGAGTTCCAGATTGAACATCTCTCCTCTGGTTGAATTTTATTACCATGTAATAAAATAAAATCCAAGGCACTTAAACTCTTTTTAATGAGGACTACCAAAATATTATTATTCTGCAACTCTTCCTTTGTCCTCTCCATATTTTAATGAGTTTTTGAGTAAAAAAAAAAGCATTTCAATCACATCTACATGACATTGATATAAAGATGTGGGCATAAGAAATTCAAATAAGTAGCCATTTTGTTTGCCTGGATATGAAAGGAAGAAACCAGAATTTTCTCTTCCCCTTTTTCCTTTTTCTTTCTTCTTGCTGAATTGATCAGATTAACTATGTGTTTACCTCAGAATTAGGGCAATTACAGCTGGTTTCAAAAAAAAAATTAACTTACACATCATTTCTGTTAGCTGCCCTTTTATTTTCTTCTAGGTTTTTGTTTATTTTGACCTTGCATGTAGACCCCAAGTTTCTCTTAAAGAAAACATCGTGCAAACAACAGACTCAACAACAAAATTGCCAATTTTAGTCTTTTCTGAAGATTTTAAAAACTCAGTAATTGACATTTTAAGTAGGCTAAGTTTAGAAGACACAAGGTTTGGATCCTTTCTTTGCTGAGGCATTGAACTATTTAATGTATGTACACATTGCTGTATATGTTCATTTAAGCAGGCTGCAAACAGGAAGGTTTTTTTTTTTTTAAATATCACCTGATTATTTGACTACATGGTTATTTGTTGTTGGCTTCCTCTCCACTACAAAAATAAAATGGACTTGAGCAATGCCATGGCTAAATCAGGGTAAAATTACTTTAACTCAGTTATTGAATTGGAATGAATTTTTTTTTAATGACTTACTCTTGACTTTTTGAATGAGAAGCAATATGGTCTACTCTTCAGACATTCTGCATGCAGTTATTTCAAAGTTGCACTAATTTTGTATCAGATAAAGAAAATTACACATATTTTCCCAAACCAACACTGCAGAGCACACTGGCTACGTCTCTTGCTAGCATATGGTATTCATCATTAGCAGTAGCTGCAACAGCCACCTCCTTTACTTGACTGGTGGAAAATAGAGCTCCAACTCGAATCTTTGTCTGCTCACCATAGCTTTTTCCAGTTAAATTGGTACCACAATCTGTATGGTTTCATCACTCCATTGGCAGTTTAATATAAACATCTGTTTCCAGTCTTTTATATCCTATCTGAGATTTGTTCAGTCCCTCTGAGTTATCTGTCCTTTTCTCCTTCCCCATTTACTTCCCTTGACTTTGAAATGATGTTTTATTTTCCAATATTTCTTTGATCTTTTGCTTGGATGTGTGCATCATTAAATGTATTTAATTATCTTTCTTTTCTCTTCTGGAGCTTGAACTGTTTGTTTATAATATCTTCCCGCCCTCATGCATTATTAAGCTCATTGCCCTCACAGTTCAACTTTCCTTAGAAATCAAGTAACATGATTCCATGTTTCAGTGATGGAGGTGATTATTTCATTGTGATTGGCATCATGATCAAACTGTGAAGAGCCTTACTCAAGTTAAATGTTTTTATTTACTCTCTATTCATTTTAAAAATTTTATCATGGTAAAATGCAAGCATTTAAGGGTTCTGGTGGTCAGGATTCATATTATTCCACTTTTCTCTTCCATTAACTTTGTAATGTTGAAAAGCAGAGGCATTTCTTGTGTGGTAATAATCTATAGGAGAAGCAGAGATCCTGAATCAAAGACAGTGGAGTCTTTTAATTCAACTATTGGTTAAATGTCAAGAAATGTCCTGCCCAGAGGTCATTATTATTAAGTCAAATAGAAAGCTTTTATTTTCCTCTCTTCTTTTTATTTGGGGAGCTAGTCATAAAAATTGATGTGGTGCAAGTCACTAACTTCAGGGAAATGGGGGATTTCTATAAACAATTGGCAAGCAGAACTTTGTTCTTATTGTCCCATTAAGCTTAATATGAGGTGTTAAATTTAATGAAATGTGGCGGGTGAAGTGTTATTTTCCTATTGGTTACTGTAACAGTCATTAACAAGTAGGACAGGACTAGTACTGAAAATAGAATTCTGTATCCATGACAACACAGAATTCAGCTTTTCCATTTTCAGCAAATGGGACAGCAATTACTTAATATTTTCTTGATTTATTAATTTCTTTATAAGTGGGAGTAACAAGGAGACTCTTGAACTGGGCATTTAATAATCTAAATTAACAAAGTTTTAGTGGTATCACTTATGTAATCAGCTAGTCATTCATGCATTCCCATAAACATTTGTTGAGGTTCTGTTACATGGTAGACACTAAGTGTACAAAAACAAGTGAGACATGCTGTGTTTCTCAAAGTGGGTTCCCCAGACAAGCAGCATCAGCAACACTGCAACTTTGTGAGGAATGCAGATTTCCTGGGCCCATCCCAGACCTGCTCAGTCAGCCACAAGGGGAGGGGGGAAGACCCATTGACCTCCAGCCTAACCTACTTCCTAGATGACTCTGGTTTTCCCTGACATTTGAGAACTACCAGTTGAATGGAGAAATTACTCACTTTCCAACTAATAGCTTGCTTTATATCTAAAAGGGTTACAAAAATAAGAGGATATTTTATTTACCATAGCTGTCATTACCTAGAGTTTGCAAGTTCCATAAGTGTTTATTCTTTAGGTGTATGGCCAAGAAATGTAGGACACAGAACTACTATACGTAACTTATTAAAAACTTAATGGAAATAAAAACAATTCCTAATGAACATCTTACAAATTGCATGGGTCTTGCTACATCTTCTCAGTGAACCCATTGTTTCAAGAATATTAAATGACTACCCTTAAAACAGAATTGCATATCATAAGATGCTGAAAGACATAATCATTATTTACTTATTTTAAAATCCTGACCTTATCACAATACTGGACAAATAAATGTTTGATGAATGTCCACCCTATGTATGGATTTAAATCTTCAAAAAAATCACTTCACCTTTCCATATATTTGTTCTTTTAAAAAATGAAGATAGAGTTAGGAGTAGGAAGATAGGATACTCCCTCAGATCTCTCCCAATCTGAATATTCTGCTATATTCTACATTTGCAACACTGTGTTTATTAATCAAAGCTTTCTTTCTCTCCATATATATATATATATATATATATATATATATATATATATATATATGTTGTTGTTGTTAGGTGCTGTCGAGTCGGTATCCGACTCATAGCGACCCTCTGTACAACAGGGGAAACATTATTGTCAGTGCTTCTCTGCTGTTCATAGGGTTTTCAATGGCAGATTGATTTTTGGGAGGGGGTTGCCAGATCCTTCTCCCAAGCCTACAGCTTCTGGTGTTCCCAGCCGGTCTCCTATCCAGGTACTAACCAGGCACGACCCTGCTTAGCTTCCGAGATCTGGCGGGATCGGATGCCACAGGGCTACAGCTGCAGGCATATATGTGTGTGTGTGTATATATATATATATATATATATATATATATATATATATATATATGATATATGCATGTATATACAAATTTTATTCCATGTTGTTATTTATTCTTTCCTATTGCATATCATATCCACATGTCTGTCAGTTTGCCATAATGTGGGGCTTGCATATAACTGTCATGCTGAAAGCTATGTCACCCGTATTAGATACCAGCAGGGTCACCCATGGTTACAGGTTTCAGCTGAGGTTCCAGACTAAGACAGACCAGGAAGAAGGACCCAGCAGCCCACTCTCAAAACAATTAGCCAATGAAAACTCTATGAATAGCAGGAAATGCTGTCACACATAGTGCTGAAAATGAATCCCCCAGATTGGAAGGTACTCAAAAGATGGTGGGGGAAGAATTGCCTTCTTAAAGCAGAGTTGACCTTAATGACAGGAATGGAATAAAGCCCCAAGGAACTCCATTTGCTGATGTGGCAAGACTCAAAATGAGAAGGAGCAACTGTAAATATCCATTAATAATTGAAACATGGAATGTATATGGTATGAATTTAGGAAAATTAGAAATTAATGAAAGTGAAATGGAGTGCATAAACATTGACATTCTAGGCACCAATGAGCTAAAATGGATTGGTACTTGTCATCTTCAATCAGATAATCATATAGTCTACTAATCAGGAATGACAACTTAAAGAGAAATGGGGGTGTGTTCATCAACAAAAAAGACATCTCAAGATCTGTCCTGAAGTACAATGCTGTCAGTGATAGAAAAGTATCCATATACCAGCAAGGAAGGCCAGTAAAGATGACTATTATGCAAGTTTACACACCCAGCACTAAGGCCACAGATGATGAAATGGAGGATTTTTACCAGCTTCTTCAGGCTAAAATCGATCAAACATAAAATCATTTAATACTGATAATTATTAGTGATTGGAATGCAAAAATTGGGAACAAGGAGGAAAGCTCAATAGTTGGAAAATATGGTGTTGGTGACAGGAATGATGCTGAATATCACATGATAGAATTTTGGCAGACCAACAACATTTTCATTGCAAATACATTTTTTCACCAACATACATATCGACTATGTACAAGGAATTCACTAGATGGAAGCTATAGGAACCAAGTTGACTCCATTTGTGTGGAAAGAGATGAAAGAAAAGCTCAATATCAAAAGTCAGAACAAGACCAGGTGCTGATTGTGGATCAGACCATCAACTGCACATATGTAAGTTCAAGCTAAACTGATGAAAATTAGAACAAGTGTATGAGAGCCAAGGCTTGACCTTGAGTATATCTCTCCTGAGTTCAGAGATTACCTCAAGAAGAGATTTCATGTGTTAGACACTAAAGATCAAAGACCAGATGAATAGTGAAATGACATCAAAGACATCACTCATGAGGAAAGCAAAAAGTTATAAAAAGGACAGGAAAAAAAGGCCAAATTACATGTCAAAAGAGACTCTGAAGGTTATCCTTGAATGTGGAGAGTTAAAGTAAAAAGAAGATATGACAATGTTAAAGAAATAAACAAGATTTCAAAGGGCAGCTTAAGAAGACAAAAACCAAATATTATAATGACCTATGCAAAGAGCTGGAAATATAAAACCAAAAGGAAATAGAAACATAAAGAATTAAAGAAAAATTCAATTCTCAAGTGGCAATAGTAAAGGATTCTACAGGGAAAATATTAAATGACTCAGGAAACATCAAGAGAAGATGAAAGGAATACATAGAGTCATTATGTCAAGAGGAATTTGTGGATCATTAGCCATTTCAAGAGTTTACATATGATCAGGAACCAATGGTACTAAAGAAAGAAGTGGAAACTGCCTTGAAAAAACTGGTGAAACACAAAGCTTCAGGAATTGATGGAATACCCATTGAGATGTTTCAATAAATAATGCAACATTAGAAATGCTCAATTGTTTATGTCAAGGTCTTTATAAAACAGCTACCTGGCTGACTGGAAGAGATCCATATTTAAGCCTATTTATAAGAAAGAGGATCCAACAGAATGGGCAAATTATTGAACAATATCATTATATCTCACACAAATAAACTTTTACTAAAAGTTTATTTTAGTAAATAAACTTTTTTTCAAAGGTGACTGCAGTAATATATTGATGGAAACCTCCAGAAAATCAAGCTGCATTCAGAAGACGGCGTGGAACCAAGGATGTCATTGCTGATATGAGACGGATATTGACCAAAAGCAGAGAATACCAGAAAGATGTCTATCTATGTTTTGTTGACTATGCAAAGGCATTTGACTGTGTGGATAATAACAAGTGATGAATAACATTGTGAAGAATGGGAATACCAGAGCACTTAATTGCACTAATGAGGAATCTCATTAGTACATGAACCAGGAGGCAGTTTGAACCGAACAAGGAAACTCTACCTGGTTTAAAATGAGGAGAGGTACATGTCAGGGATATATCCTTTTACCATATTTCTTCAATCTCTATGCTGATCAAATAATGTGAGAAGCTGGACTTTATGAAGAAGTAAATGGCATCAAGATTAGAAGAAGACTCATTAACAAACTGTGTTAGGCAGATGACACAACTTTGCTTGCTGAAACTGAAAAGGATTTACTGATGAAGATCAAAAAACACAGAGCACTGCCTTCAGTATGGATTGCACTTCAACATCAAAAATCCTTACAACTGGGTCAGTAAAAAACTTCATGATAAATGGAGAAAAGATTGAGGTGGTCCAAGATTTTGCTTTACTTGTTTCTACAGTCAACACCCACGGAAGTGGCAGCCAAGAAATCAAAAGATGCATTGCATTAGGAAAAGGTGTTGCAGAAGACATCTTTAAAGTGTTGAAAAGTAAAGATGTCACATTGAAAACGAAGGTGCACCTGACTCATGCCATGGTACTTTCAGTAACATCATATGGTTATGAAAGAGAAACAGAAGAATTGATGTTTTTGAATTATGGTATTAGAAACAAATGTTGAATATACCATGGACTTCAAAAAGAACCAACAGATCCTTCCTAGAAGAAGTTCAACCAGAGTTCTCCTAGTAGCAAAGATGGCTAGACTATGTCTTACATAGTTTGGACATGTTTTCAGGAGAGACCAATCAATGGATTAGTACATCATGTTTGGGAGAGGGGTGGGTCAGCAACAAAAAGAAAGATCCTCACTTAAATGAACTGACACAGTGATGACAATGATGCGTTTAAAAATAAAAAAAGATCTGTGCCTGGAACAGTGTCAAGGAATGTTTTGTTCTGTTGTGCGTAAGGTCACTATGAGTCGGACACAGCACGATGGCATCTAACAACACAGCTACATGGGAGAAATTTTAAAATACAAATCTGGATCCTGTCACTGTTTCAAATCATTAAATGATACCTTATCACCTTTTTAGATAAAATTTGAGGTTTATAGCATGACACAAAACAGCTCTTTCTAGTTTCAGGAATACCTAGCCTTCCATTTATACCTGACACCTCTTGTCACTACCGAATAGTTTCCTACGGTCATTCTGAACAAATTATTTTTTGTCTTAATTTTGATTCCACTAAAAGCAGAACCTAAGGCAAGGGTTTGGTGGCAGAGAGTATATTTGGGTGGTTACATAAAAGAAGGGCTGGGGTTTAGCTCAGTCAGTAGAGTGCTGCTCTGCACACTCTGAGCCCCTGGGTTTAATCTCCAGCACCACAAAAATGGTAGAAGGATGTGGCAACCCACTCTTGAGGCAATCCTGAAACAATGAGCCATTGAAAACCCTATAAATAGCAGAGAAGCACTGACATAGGATGGGGCATGGCACAATAATTAGGGAGTGTTTTGTTCTGTTGTACACAGAGTGGCTATGAATCAGGCCCCACTCAATGGTATCAAACAACAACAACATCACATAAAGGAAATGGGAATAGAGACTTGGGGAGTATTTTTGTCAGAGCGTATTGTTGAAGATCCTATAATGGGCAATAGAGCTTCTTGACTTGAAATCTCTGGACAGACTCATAATTGTTGGAAAGACAAGTACTGGAGTCATTTAGTCCACAATCTCCTGTGCTCCTCTTGTTGAAGGATGCATTTATTTGACATTCCAGCACTTCCAAACCGCATTCATGCAGGAGCTAACAGGCACTTTATAGCTTCACAGAAGTCCCTAAAGTAAAAAATGCTTGAGTAGGTTGCTAGCTCTGAGTCAGCCCAGAACTGTGTAGCACAATCACACAAGAAGGTCTCAGAGGTATTGACATTGGGCATCTAAGAAATGATTCCATTGTGCTGTGCTGTGCCTTTGTATGTGCCTAAAGTGTCTTCTTTGTCCCTTCTTGCTCAGGGTCATATGTTTATCTCAGACTGATCCTTCTGCCAGGAGTCTTTCCCTGATCACGAGTACTATTTGGGAATTTTCTGCTGCATCATATCACAATAAAGGGTATTTGCTGTCTTTTTTCTGTCCCTACAGGAAAACTACCTTAAGTATGGATTATCTGTGTTTAGATTTCCAATGCAATGCTTGAATCAGTGTTTGCTGAGTAAATGAGGGTATAAAGGAATAGATTGAAAAATTTTAGATTACCCTAAAACATCATTTTTAATTATATCATCTCTCTTCAAAAATAACCACAAACTATACTTCTGATACATAATGGTTAAGTACTTTAAATTGACTTTCCAAGGTGCTTATGATAGAATGCCTTACTACTATTCTCACATGATTGCCCATTATACCCACTTATTAATCTTTCCTTAAATCTACAACACTCATTGTCCTTTATATAGTCTTCTAGATCTCCATTTTCATGCCCTTGGCCAAACTAGTGTATATTTTTCTAAAATGTATATCTGACTCATACACATATTTTGAAGTATAGTTTAAATCTTTTTCTCTTGAAAAGAAAATAAAACGTTACCTTTCACAGCCTACAGTGCTCATTTTCTCTCCTTTGAATTCTTGAGTTTTTTTGATATGGGATTTCAGTATTCACCCAGACTGGCCTATAACTCCCCAGATAACCCAGACTGACCTCAGCCTCCTGCCTTGGCCCCTCTAGTGCTAGGATAACAGATGTGTGTCACCATGTATGGCTTTTCCAAGGATGATGATGATAATTTTTGTTTGTTTTCAGGGCTGGGGATTGATTGGATCCAGGGTATTGCACATACTAGATGAGCGCTCTACCAATGAACCTTGTCCAATGACACTTCTCTGTGTACATCATCTGCATGTACTGTGGTTCTTCAATTAGATTTTATGTTCCTTGAGGTCAGGTTTCCTGTCTTACACATACTTTGGGATAAGACTTTAGTTCTTGGCATCTAATATAGTGCCAACTCAATGCTATTTCTTCATGGACATTAACTTACATATTAGTCTTTCCAACCATACTTATGACTCTAGACAGAGTAGAGCTTTATATTATGGAGAATAACAGCATTGACCTGACTGGCAAGTGGCAAGGCATAGACATTTGCTTAAAACTTAAGCCATAGGATGGAATTATTTAGATGTGTTTTAAAAAACCAGAGCTCACAAAGAGGGATTAGCTAACAAATTAATTCAGTAATATCTCTTAGGACAATAGATCTTTGCTAAATATAAAAATAACTGCAGAAAATAAATTACTTTTTGAAAATTTTAAAATCATACTGATATTCCCATTCTGAAATTTATTTTCTTAAAGTTGTTCAATTTTATTATGCTTTCATGAGGAAAAATGAGGGATGGCTAAATGATCATAAAATATATGCAGCTATTAGTTATAGCTATTGTATTTTATAAACTATTAATTCTTAAGAAATATGGCCTTTAAATTTTGGAAGAATTAAAAACAACTAGAAAGGTTTTTCATTTTTATTTTTTATAGAGGAAAACTAAGAGGCTAGTGGTTAGAAATGGGTGCTGATTTTCATTGTAATATCTATTTTTAAAGAAAACTGTTGCAATACAGTACTTAAAATACTGAAATGTTAAAAAAAGTCTTCTTGGATTTTCATCCTTTCAAGGAATTAAGTAAAAATAAGAGTGTGATAATATTAGCACTTTAACTTTTTTGTTGTTGTTCAGTTTATATTGAACCAATTCCAGAATATGGAAACTATACATGTTTAAATAGACATTGTTTAAATCAGTCAATAAAGCTGAACTGAGAGATTACTTTGAAAGATTGGAAAACCTTTGTTAATATTTAATGAATTGAACAGATAGACCATTGTAAATCATATTTATAAGCTTTAATTATAGTAGAATTTAGACTTTCTAGCTTGCTGTGGTTTCAGGTTGATTCTGTGGGTTTATTTATTTTTTTAAAAGATAAACTAAGCAGGGGATTTTCTTATAGTATGCTAAGATGAAGAAAAAAAGAAAGGATTTTAAAAAGTCTCTTTTTCCTGGGACTTGGCTACCTGCCCTCTAATTCTTCCTACATTAATACAATGTTGCTGACTATGTTATGTTGTTACTAGGTTGTGTCAAATCAGGAGAATAATTGGACATTAAGATTCATCTCTGAATACATTAATTAGATGATTTCTTCATTTCTGTCTTATATTACTAATGATTTCCTCTCCAGATCTGGGGAAACTGTATAAGAACTCATTATCCTTTTGGGATTCTCTTGCTACTTTAAGATGATTTTTGGTGGATGTGGTCATTCTGGTCTTTCCAAAAATTTAAATTTAAAAAAGAAAGGGAATTATTTAGGTTTAAAATGTGTGTCCTTCAGGGGATTATTTCTTTTCAGATGAAATATATTCCACAACAATGGTACCTATGGAGACACATGAGGATCCCATGAATACTAATATGCTCATCAGGATGATTGTTGAGACGTCACATTCTCTCTAAAGGCTGAGATTCTACAAATAGCTCCATGCAGAAGACAAGACATGGTTCCCTGCAGCTCAGAGGTTATGTACCTTACTGCCCTGGGGACTCCTTGTAAGCAGGGTCTCATCGTCCCTTAGCCCTGTGTTCTAAGTGAGCTGCCCAGTGCAGATGATAGGAGGCATTCTATAAATTTCTGTTATTAGTTAATTAATAAAATCACTTCACCTCTCTGAGTTGCAGAATGAAAAGTCAGAGATTATCTGAAGTCCATTCCTGTTTCATAGCCTATGAACTTTAAACAGGGATCTTTTGGTAGATAGTAAACACCTTCCAAAGAGTTTATCATAATATATTGAAATGCTATAAATAGAATTTCACTTTAAAATGATAAGAAATTAATACATAAAGGAAAAACTCATCATTTCTTCATCCAGGGAACAAGAATGAAGGTGATGAGCTGACCAGTACTGACAAAGAGTTCAGAAGGGATAATGGGGGGAAGCACTCCAAAGGTAACTGCTCTTTCTACTATCCTCAGTGGGCCAAAGTTCCTTTGTTTTAAAATAGTATTCCTTGAAATTTATCTATAAGTTTGAAAGTTCCATTTGCATACCTTCCCCCACTCTCCCATCTAATGGGGTATGGTTTTTCCCCAAAGCTAAAAACAATGACTCTTAAAAAATGTGTAACAGAGTAGATTTTTTACTGCTTCTGCTTACTGACTGACTACTGCCCATATCACATCTGTCAGTTTCCCGCACTGTGGGGGCTTGTGTGTTGCGATGAGGCTGAGAGCTCTGCCACTGTAACCTCAGACATGAACAAGGTTACTCATGATGGACAGCTTTTCAGATGAGCTTCCAGACTAAGACAGACTAGGGAGTAAGACCTGGTGAGCCACTCCCGAAACAACTAGCCATTGAAAACCCTATAGATACCAAAGAGACACTGTCAGATATAGTGCCGGAAAAGGAGGCTCCCAGGTTGGAAGGCACTCAAAAGACTACTGGGGAAGAGTTGCCTCCTCAAAGGAGAGTCTACCATGATGACAGAAATGGAGTAAAGCCCCAGGGACCTCCATTTGCTGATGTGGCATGACTCAAAATGAGGAGAAACAACTGTAAAATCCATTAATAATTGGAACATGGAATGTATGTAGTATGAATCTAGGCAAATTAGAAATTATTAAAAGAGAAATGGAGCACATAAACGTTGACATTCTAGGCATCAGTGAGCTAAAATACCGGCACAGGCCATTTTGCGTTGGACAATCCTATGGTCTAATATGCTGGGAATGATGAACTAAAGAGAAATGGGGTTGCATTCATCATCAAAAGAGACATTTCAAGATCTGTCATAAAATACAATGTTGTCAGTGATAGAATAATATCCATATGCCAACAAGGAAGGCCAGTTAATATGACTATTACTCAAATTTATGCACCCATCACTAAGGCCACTAATGAAGAAAGGGAAGACTTCTACCAGCTTCTGCAATCTGAAAGAGATCAAACATGCAATCCGGACATACTGATAATCACTGGTGACTGGAATGCAAAGGTTGGAA
>VMDO01032823.1:0-18584 GCA_007922755.1 Pedetes capensis
GGGGGGGGGGAGGAGGGAAGGAAGGAAGGAAGGAAGGAAATAAATGTAGATGAGACAAGATGATGAACATCAGAGTTTTGTAAACATTGCTGTTATGGTTTGCATATAAAATGGACCCAAGACTCATACTTGATCCCCAGAGTGGAGTCTATAGATCTTTGGGAGGTGAAACCTAGCTGGCAGAAGGAGGTCACCAGGGGCCAGCTTCTGAAGTGTTACCTAGGCACCCAGCTCTGGACACTCTCTGCTTACTGTTCCCATCACGTGAGGAGCCTCAGCCCCACACTCCTTCTGCCTCCTGGGCCACATCATCCCTGCCAACAAAGACTGAACCTCTGAAATCATGAGCCACATAAATCTTTTCTCTCTTAAGTTGTTCCATCAAGTATTTTCTCACAGCAACGCAAAAGCCAACAAAAACACTAAGGGATTTGAACTCTGCTCTGAAGGCAAGGGAAATTTTCTGGCTTATCTCATAAAGGTTTGGGAAAAATTTTTGGCAGAAGTGTGAGGATGGATTATTGGATAATGGAGAGGTAGCTAAGAGGTACTGACAGAAACTAGTAGAAGACACGAAATAAGTAGAACAACGATTTATGAAGGTCTGAGCCAACATAGTGACTATGAAATTACCATACAGGATTTGAAAGATATGTGGACATAAAATAAATAAATAAAAAAGAAGAAAGAACTGAAGATATATCTCAGCTTTCTGAAGGTATTCAAAGTAGAGAAGGATTCAGGAGGAAGACAGTATATTTCTTGAGAATAATGATGAACCTCTAAAATGATGGTATCTTAGTCCAGTCCACCTGCTATAGGAAAATACTGAGTAGCTTATAAACAACAGAAATGTATTTCTCACAGCTCTAGGGCCTTGGAAGTCCAAGATCAAGGTACCAGTAGGTTTGATGTCTCTGGTGAGGATCTGTTTTCTGGCTCAAAGATGACACTTCACTGTGTCCTCACCTGGTTGTAGAAGCAAAGCAGCTTTCTGTATTCTTTCTTAGAAGGGCATTAATTGCTTTCATGATCTAATTGCCTCCCCCAAGCACCCACTTCCTAATACCATCACACTGGTGATTAGTTTCAAAATATGGATTTGCAGGGGACAGAAATGATCAAACCATAGCGGGTAGATTATACTAATTTCAGTTTACTACCATGATGGTTTTTGCCTGCAGCCATAGCACTGTCGCATCTGATCCTGTCAGATCTTGGAAGCTAAGCAGCGTCAGGCCTCGTTAGTACTTGAATGGGAGACCACCTGGGAACACCAGGTGCTGTAGGCTTGGGAGAAGGACCTGGCAACCCACTCCCAAAAAACAATCTGCCATTGAAAACCATATGAATAGCAGAGAAGCAGTAACAATACTGTTTCACCTGTCATACATAGGGTCACTATGGCTCAGACAACAACCACCACCACCACCACCACCACCATGATGGTTTATATGCTGTTGTAGTTATCCACAGAGATGAAATAGATCATATGCAAGACTTAGTTCATATTTCAAGACTTAATGACACTACCTATGCACAGAGTGTACAACAAGGTTCATTACTCATGAGCTTCTAGGAAGTACAGGGCAGACTTCCCAGGCAAATCTAAAAATGGCTTGAGAGAGTAGGGGGAAAAGACTTTTAGGAGTTTTTTTGTTTTTGTTTTGTTTTGTTTTGTTTTGTATTTTGGGGTTTTTTGTTTGTCTGTTTGTTTGTTTGTTTTCCATTGCTAGGATAGAGCTAAAGTGAAAATTCTCAGACAGTGAGACTGGGATTATATGGTTTTAATCTCCTACTGCCACCAAAGTAGGGGGCACTCAGGCTTTCTTATCAGCTTGCCTAGATGTAGGGAAATAGGGAGCAAGATAGGAGTAGAGCTTGAAAGCTATCCATGGTTAAACATAAGTAATGAAATCAGATTCTTTATTACATATGCTTAGATCTAATATGTTAAACTCCTACTAACAGAATAATATAGTTGATATGCATTAATACACATTGAAAGTGATTGTAGTGAACAATGAAGTTGCCTTCCCAATATTTATTCTATTCTTCCCACATTGTGTTGTACATCCTGAGAAGTTTGGGTGAAATTAACTTCACCTTTATCTCCTAAATTAGACCAATCAGAATAATCCAATGTCAACCTAACATGTCCCACTGGAGTCAAGAAACTCTTTAGCATTGAACAAATCAGCACCAATCACAGGACTTTTGCACCAGAATTGTGGGACATAGCACCTTTTACCTTCCTTGATGTGAGTGAGAATACATGTGATATTTGTTACTGAGAGCATTCATCTTGTGATATGAAAAATAAGAGATATGGAATCTGAACCCTGATCAAATAAAGGTTTACAACCTCATATATACACAAAAGGATGTAGACATAAACTGTTATAATTTTAAATAAGATATTCTCTGCCTCCTTCCTTTTCATTTATTAGTTTTTAATTACTAATTAGTAATTAAAAGCTCCAGCCAGATTGATTGAGATTGTTTGTAATGACTGCCAGGGAAGAAAGACCACATTAAGTGCAACTCCAATAACACCATCTGGACCTTAAGAAACTGATCACAGCCCAAACTGGCACCAATTGGAACTATATTGTTTTAAAGAAATGGTACACTGCATATAGCACAAGGAGAATTCCATGTGGAAGCCTAGGGCTCAGATCCATCACTGTGCACATCCCTGCCAACATGCCATCATCCTGCTGACAATGTTCTGGTGGCACATTTCACAGAGTGAGTTTGGTGAGTCAGTCTTGAAGACAAGTACTGGTAAAAATGGCAAGCCCACCACCAGCGATATGATCCACCATCTTCCTGCCACAGAAGTACTGGTTGTGCAGTTTGTGACAGGAGTATGGTGTGGTGTGAGTTCCATGCAGAGCACAGGCCCCAGATCAACTGGGGGTGACATGCGATTATCCTGACCACTGCAGCGTGGGATCGGTGAGTGAGCCCTAAAGTCAGCATGTGCCAGTGAATGAGACATCAGAGACTCTATAGGCCAACATCTGCCACCACAGATTGGGGTGCACAGTCTGTGGTGAAACTTTGGTATGGTGTGAGTTCTGCAGGGGAGCACAACCCTCAGAAAAATTGGAGGCGATTTGCCATCACCCTGCTAGTATGGCACTGGTTGTGCAACCCAGAGGGCAGAATGCTAAGTGAACTCCAAAGCCTGGTCAAGCCAGAGAGAGTGGTGTGAGCATCCCACCATCATCCCCACAGGAGGGACTCTCCACAGAAACCCTTCCCTCAGACCTACCAACATCCAGTGAGTGGAGAAAATCCCCTTCCACGTGGTGGAACTGAGGTATGGACCCCGACATACAGGGGAAAAGATGCCAACATTAACATCAGTGTGACAACCCATGGTCCAGAGAGAAATAGCTAACAGCAGCAGTGGCTCACCTGGGAACTTTAGGCAAGAGGTACAGCAAAGAGCAGGACCTGGCTGGCCTAACCCACTCCCATACAGAAATAAATTCACCTATGGAAGGTGAAGAGGGAATGGCCATCAGAGGCCTATATTTGGGGAATTGGTTCTAGGGAGCCAAACAGCTTGGGAATCAGAGGGATCAGAGAGGGAGGGGGTGGGACAGCTGTTAGACGTCTTAAGGACCTGAAAGACACTCAGCCTGAACCAACTAATCAACTAAGGCAAGCTGTTTTTTGCTTTGTTGTTGTTGTTCTTTCTTTCTTTGCTTTATTTTAACTTTTTGTTTGTAGATTTGTTCTCAGTTTCTTTGTTCTGTTTTGTTACTTCTTTTCTCCTTTCTTTCTAAGAAATTTGAACAGATTTGGGGGCTTGCTTTTGCAGTGTGTACTGAGCCATATGATTGATTGTCTAGTCTCATTTTTGTTAATACTGAATACATAAATACACATATTTTTTCTTTTTTTAAATTGTGTCTTTCTGCTTCTCATCTTTCCCTTTTCTCTCTTTTCTCTGAGGAAGTTGAATGGTATTAAGATTTGGTATTTTAATGTGCACAGTGTTTATGATTGATATTTTACTTGTTATCAATACCATATATAAATTTTTCATCTTTTCTTTTATTTCTGTCTCATTTTCTTCTTCTCTCTCTCTCTCTCTCTCTCTCTCTCTCTCCCTCTCTCTCACTCTCTCTGTCTCTGTGGGGGGAGTGGTTCTGGGGTTGTGTATGTTAACAAGCACCTGTCGGTTCATTAGTCAAAATTGAATTTAGACTTCTAACACCCTTACATTGGGCAGATCTTGTACCCAAATCAAACAACAGGCAAGTCTCAGAAGAAAAACACAAGAAACATGAAGAGGTAGGATGGAGGCAAAGCCTCATTAGACCAAAGCCCTTCAATGAACAATCTCAAAGTAACCAAAGTCTTAGAGATACCAGAAAAAGAATTTAGAAGCCTACTTATAAATATGCTGAATGATATAAAGGATACTATGATGCAAGCAATTTAAATACTGGGTAAAAACAACAATAAGGAAGACAAATTCACCAAAGAAATCCAGACTCTGGGGAAGAATTAATTAGAAATGCTGGATATACAGAATACATTAAACCAGCTAAATATTACAGTAGAGTCTACAATGCCCAGAATAGTTTAAGCAGAAAATAGAATTTCCAGTTCTGAGGAAAAATTGTATCACCTTATCTACTCAGATGCTAAGAAAGAAAAACAGATGAAGCAATATGACCAAGATTTTTAAGAGGCCTTTGAAAAAATGAAGAGATGCAACCTATAAATTCAGGGGCTCCAAGAAGCTAAAAAGAACACAAGAGGAATAGGAAATCTATTCCAATGGATTTTAGATGAAAACTCCCCAAAACTAAGAGAACAATTAGACACATACACAAATGAAACATCCAGAACTCCAAAAAGAGTAGATGAGAACAGATCCTCCCCATGACATATTATAGTTGGAATGCTAAATTTACATAGCAAAGAACTAGTCTAAAAGGTTCAAGAGAGAAACATCAACTCACTTACAAAGACAAACCCATCAACATAACAGCTGATTTCCCAAGAACAACCCTAAAGGCAAGGAAAGCTTGGACAGACATCATTCAAGACCTAAAAAAGAATAACTGCCAACCAAGATTATACTACCCAGTGAAGCTATCTTTTAAAATAGATGGTGAGTTCAAGACATTCCATGATATTAACTTGTTTAAATAATTTGTAGCCTCCAAGCTAGAACTGGAGAGAATCCTCAATGAAACATCACATATGGAACAGATAAAATAACCCCAAATATAAGATCAAAGGAATAAGTAATAAACATGAGGAGAAATTAAGAAAATAATAGGTTAAATATGAATCAGAACAATAATAGACGCAAACACCAAACTAATACAGAAAAATATTTTGCTCCCCCAAATTTTTCTCAATGTAAATGGCCTTAACTCACCACTCAAGAGATATAAGCTGGTCAAATGCATTAGAAACATTAAACCCTTGATATGTAGCCTTCAAGAGACTCAAGTCATCCACATAGATCACAAAAGACTGAAAATTAAAGGCTGGAAAACAAAACATCAGGAAAGTGGGAGCCAAAAAATAAAGCAGGAGTGGCAATACTAATTTCTGGCAACCTAGACTTCAACCCCAAACTAGTCAGAAGAGACAAAGAAGGACACTATGGTTTAGTGAAAGGAACAGTCAACCAGGAACCAATAACAGTGCTCAATATTTACTCACCAAATACAAGTGCACCTAGCTTTATAAAATAAGTTTTGATGGAGATAAAGGAACACATTGGGCCAGACACAATAATTATGGGAGATATCAATACTCTTGCCAAGAGACAGGTTATCAAAACAAAAAAATCCACAGAAAAACTTAAGTAGCACCATTTTACCAATTGGATCTTATGAATATCTACAGAATATTCCATGCTTCAGATACAGAATACACATTCTTCTCATCACCATATGGAACTGTTTCTAAAGTAGACCACATTTTAGTCCACAAAATGGCTTCAACAAGTACAAAAATGCCAAAATCATCCTGTGTACCTTACCAGATCACAATGGAATAAAACTAGAACTCAAAAATAGGAAAAATTTAAGAAATGTTACAAATTCATAGAGATTAGATAATATACTGTTGAATGATCAATGGATTATTGAAGAAATCAGAGTGGAAATAAAAAACTTCCTGCAAGTAAATGAGGATGACAAAACATCCTTCCAAAATTTATAGGATGTACCAAAGGCAGTTCTAAGAAAGAAGTTGGTGGCTGTTAGCACCTTCACCAGTAAGTTAGGAAAGGCCCAATTAAATAATTTAATGACACAGCTTAAGGCACTAGAAGGCCAACAACAAGACAATCCCAAAGGGAGCACTCAGAAGTTATAAAGATCAAGGCAGATCTATCCCAACTAAAATCCCAAGAAATAATCCAAATAATTAATCAGTCTAAGAGCTGGTTCTTTGAAAAGATTCATAAGATTGACATGACCCTAGCCCATCTCACCAAAAGAAATAAAGAAAAAACTCAAATTAAAAAAAAATTAGAGATGAGAGTGGGGTCATAACCACTGATACCAATAAAATCCAGAAGATCATCAGACGATAATTGGAGGAGCTATACTCCCCAAAATGAAGACACAGAAGAAATGGATGAGCTCATTAACACATATAAATTATAAAAATTAAGCCTAGAGGACATAAGCAACCCAAACAGACCTATTATATTTACCAAAATAGAGATGGTAATAAAAAAATCTCCAACAAAGAAAAGGCCAGTGTTTCACAGGTTCCCAGCAGAATTCTATCAAACCTTCAAAGGAGAATTAATGCCTATTCTCCTTAAACTATTTCATAAAGTAGAAAAGGAAGGGGCATTCCCAAACTGATTCTATAAAACCACCATCATCATGATACCAAAACCAGGCAAGGACACTTCAAAGAAGAACTATAGACCAATTTCCCTGATGAGCATTGGTGCAAAAGTTCTCAACAAAATCCTGGCAAACTAAATTCAGCAACACATAAAAAAGATCATACACTATGATCAAGGGGGCTTCATTCCACAGACATAAGCCTGGCTCAACAGATGGAAGTCAATCAATGTATTTCAACATATCAAGAGACTTGCAGACAGAAATCACATGATCATTTAAATCAATACTGAGAAGGCCTGTACATGAAAGTGCAACATCCTTTCATGATTAAAAAATAGCACTAGAGAAGATGGGCATACTGGAGAAATACGTCAAAGTCATAAAGACCATTTATGAAAGACCTATAGCCAATACCATATTACATGGGAAAATATCGAAACCATAACCTCTAAGATCAGGAAGAAGAGAAGGATGCCCACTCTCTCCTCTCTTATTCAATATTGTGATCAAAGTCCTAACCAGAGACATCACACAAGAGAAAGAAATCAAAGGGATACAGATAGGCAAAGAACAGGTCAAGTTATCCTTCTTGGCAGATAACATAATCCTTTATGTAAGGACCCCAAAAATTCTTCTAGAAAACTCTTAGAGCTAATTAATTCCTTCATCAAAATGGCAGAATACAAAGTTAACACTCAAAAATCAGTAGTCTTCCTTTACACCAATGGCAAGCAAGGATACAAGGAAATTAAGGCAAAAATCCTTTTCACAATAGCTCTCCAAAAATTTAAAAATTTAGGAATCAATCTAACCCAAGATCCTGAAGATTTCTACAAGAAAAACTTCAAAAAATTACAGAAAGAAATTGCAGAGGATATTAAAAGATGGAAGGAACTCCCCTACTCATATATTAATAGAATCAATATTATAAAATTGACTATCCCAACAAAAGCAATTTACAGATTTAATGCAATTCCCATTAAAATTTCCATGATAGACTTTGCAGAAATAGAAAAAATAATCCAAAAATTCATATGGAAACACAAAAGACTGTATATAGCCAAAATAATCTTAATCTACAAAACAAGTGCAGGTAGGATCACAATACCTGACTTTATACTAGAGGGCTATAATAGCAAAAACAGCTAGGTATTGGCACAATAAGTTTGAAGACCAATGGAATGTAATTGAAGATTCGGATATATATCCACACAACTACAGCCACCTGATCTTTGACAAAGGATCTAAGGACACACAATGGAAAAAAGATAGCCTCTTCAACAAGTGGGGTTGGGAAAATTGGATATCTATCTGCAAAAAAAATGAAAATAGACCCATATCTCTCAATTTGCATGAAAGGCAACTCAAAATGGATAAGAGACCTTAACATAAAACCAGAAACCTTAAAACTAATAGAAAAAAAGATAGGAAACTCACTCCAACATATAGAGATAGGAAAGTATTTCTTTAACATTACTCCAGTCACTCAGGAAATGGCACCAAAAATTGACATATGGGGTTACATGAAATTAGAAAGCTTCTGTGCAGCAAAGGAAATAATCAACAGAGTTAAGGAAGAGCCCATTGAATGGGAGAAAATCTTCACATCCAACAGAGGACAAATTTTTTAAATTTATAAGAACTCAAGAAAGCAAATCCCAAGACAACAAATAGCCCATACACAAGTGAGCAAAGGAAATGAACATACATTTCTCAAATGAAGAAGTTTGTAGGGCTAAGAAACACATGAAAAAGTGTTCAATATCCCTAGCCATTTTGTTGTTGTTGTTAGGTGCCATCGAGTCGGTATCCGACTCATAGTGACCCTCAAAGGGTTTTCAATGGCTGACTGTTTCGGGATTGCCTTGGGAGTGGATTGCCAGGCCCTTCTCCCATTTTTGAGGTGCTAGGAACTGAACTCGGGACCACAGAGACTGCAGAGCAGCACTCTACCAACTGAGCTAAATCCCAGCCCGTTAGGTAAATGCAAATCAAAACAACTCTGAGATCACATCTAACCCTAGTTAGAATGACCAAGATCAACAGAACAAATACTAACAAATGCTGGTGAGCATACAGAGAAAAAGAAACCTTTCTACACTGCTGGTGGAATTGTAAATTCGTTCAATCAGTTTGGAAATCAATATGGAGATACCTCAGAAAACTAAAAATAGAACTGCCATACAACCCAGCTATACCACTCTGGAGAACATACCCAAAAGGAGACAGGTCATCATACCACAGAGACACTTGATCTCCATATTCAATGCAGCACTCTTCACAACTGCAAGGATATGCAACCAACCAAGATGCCCATCAACAGAAGAATGAATTTAAAAATTATGGTGCATATACATAATAGAATATTGTTGTTGGTGTTAGGTGCTGTCAAGTCGGTATCCAACTCATAATGACCCTACGTACAACAGACGAAACATTATTGTCAGTGCTTCTCTGCTGGTCATAGGGTTTTCAATGGGGGATTGATTTTTGGGAGTGGGTTGCCAGGTCCATCTCCCAAGTCTATAGCACCTGGGGTTCCCAGGTGATCTCCCATCCAAGTACTAATCAGGCCTGATCCTGCTTAGCTTCTGAGATCTGACAGGATTGGATGCCACAGGGCTACAGCTTTAGGCTAATGGAATATAACTGAACAATAAGAAAAGAATGAAATAATGTCATTTTCACCAAAATCGATGGAAATGGAGAATATCATCTTAAATGAATGAACACAGGCTCAAAAAGAGAAATACCCTATGTTCTCACTTATATGTGGGACCTGAATCTTACTTAAAGGCAGAGAAAAACTACATATAAACAGACATATAAAAATGAACAATTTAACCTAAGAATGGAAAATATAAGCAGAGTAAAAAGAAGGGGGGAGGTGACTAGAAAGGGAAGCAAATGTGGAATGTGGGAAGGAGGAATAATGTAAAGGGATAAATGGGGAGAGGATAATCTCAATGTAAATGATGCAACTTTAGGAGCAAGGGAAAATAGGGAAATATAATGCATAAATGCATATGAGTTTTACTATATATTAATCAAAAATTCCCATAAACTCTATAAGTTGAAGACAGTATAACCAAAAGTAATATAATAGTTGCAAAATGGAAAAGGTAAATGCTGTATTACTCTGTACCATACCAACATTTATCAATAAACAGAAAAAAGAAAAAAAAATCATGTGAGCATTTAAATAAAATCAACATATAGTTTGACTTTTCTACTGAACCTCACTGGCACTGATTATTGGCCAAGTCATTTTGAATTGGTTATTATAATACTATAACTCAGATACTTTAGTGTTCATGTGTTAGCTTTCCATCACTGTGGCAAAACACCTGAGAAAATCAACTTAAAAAGCAAGATTTATTTTGGCTCATTATTTTGGTGGGCTCAGTGTATGGTCAGTTGGTTCCATTTCTTTTGTTCCTGTAGTGAAGTAGAACATAATGGCAGGGACTGAGTGGTGAAGGAGGCCTGTTCAACTCTTGGTATTTGGGAAGCAAATATAAAAGAGAAGAATTGGCTGCAATCCCAATGTTCCCTTCAAGCTCCATACTTTCAGATAACATTATCTGCCATTAACACCTAAGACCTTGCTAATCAGTAAAGATTTTCATCAGTGAAATTAGTAGTTTGTTAATCAACATAAAGTATGTGACAAACTGAGTCTTGTTGATAAATCAGTATTGTTCACAATATGTTGTTGTTGTTGTTGTTGTTGTTGTTGTTGTTGTTGTTGTTGTTAGATGTCCTCAAGTCAGGTCCGACTCATAGCAACCCTCATAGGGTTTTCAATGGCTGATTGCTTTGGGAGTGGATTGCCACATCCTTCTCCCATTTTCGCGGTGCTGGATGTCAAACCTGGGTCCTCAGAAAGTGCAGAGTAGCACTCTACTACCTGAGCTAAACCCCAGGCTCATGCTATGTGGACTGGTGAAATATTTCAAAGGCAGTCCTTAATTACATTCCAAGTGCAAATGTCTGAAGTTCCAATAATCTTGGCTTACTAAAGGTGGGAAATCTTAATGTTCTGCTTAACTAAAAGAAGAACATTCATTATGGACATGACTGGAGGTACTCTGCCCATGATAGAGACAAAGAATTAATTGCAAATGCCTTTCCCTCTCCCTTGCAAGTGCATCTTTGAAATACCCCAGTGGAGGTACTGTGAAAATCAGAACTTAAGATGAGCCATTAAATTAAATTAAAACTGGCAAAATACGTAGGTTGACAAGGAAACAGAAATTCCCAGATGTAAAAACCAAGGCTGTACATGATCTCTGACCAAAGCTACTTAGCTATAGCGACTCACAGTGACCCTACGTACAACAGGCAAAACACTGCTGTTAGTGCTTCTTTGTTATTCATAGGATTTTCAATGGCTGATTGTTTTTTGGGAGTGGGTTGTTGGGTCCTTTTCCCAAGCCTATAGCCCCTGGTGTTCCCAGGCGGTCTCCCTTCCAAGTCCTAACCAGCCCTGACCCTGATTAACTTCCGAGATCGGATGGGATCTGTTGCCACAGTGGTAGTGAAGCAGGCAAAACCTATTATTTAAGTGAAAATGTATTCATAATCTAGAACTATTTAATTTTAGGAGTGAATATTCCCAAATAGTTATACTCAAGCTAATAGGAAACATGCTACAAAAATGGTGTAACCTACTGAAAAGAGTATCCTCCCCAATCAGAATCATCTCAGATGGGACCATGGAGAACACAGGCAGCCAAACAGCAGCTGCCTGGAGAACAAACGCCAGTGCCTGCCAAGTCTTCATTCTTCCTGTCTATAGGCTATGATAAGGAGCAGTAACCACCATAGGATATTTCCACATATCCTCTTTTTAATTGGGAGTTTTTATTGTCACTATTTTGACCTTTCTCTTCCATTGCATTTTGCTTTTATTGGGAGAAGACATTCGTCCATACAATATTGTTTGCTAGACCATAATGATCTCCAGATGAACCTATTTTTGGAGAAGCAGGGAAGGGGAGAATAAAATATGCTAGTTAACAGTGGTTGGACATCATAAAGGACCTGGGAGGGTTATCCAAACATGCATTTCATTCTTGCCCCATTGTTTAGTATTCAGGTATGTTTAGTGAGATTGACCCCAGCACTTTTGCAAAGGTAAATCCTGATTGGTCTAGAGCAGAGGAAGTTGTCCCAACCTCCTCCTTGCTATACCTATGGGACGGGGGACCCAGTCCTGGGCCAATCATGACACTACTCTAATCATATGAATTATGTTAGGGATTACCCAGCAAATACAAAGTGCAGGACAATTGTTCAGTGGTTGTTAGAAGGAACTTTCTTCCAAGAATATAAGTAAACAAGCATAGAACTCCTGTTGCTCATAAAAACCAACTTATGACCATGAAGGAAACCAGTTTGAGGACACAGCAGATACAGAGAAGAAACAGAGCTGATATAATTCAATAAAATTGGGCTGAAGGTTTGATCAAATCAGTTCTTAAGCTTCCTTCATGTCTATTTATTGTTTAATCTTTTTGAATTGAGTTTTCTGTTACCTGCAATTTTAACTGTTGTAACAGTACACATGGATCTGTATTTCCAGCCTCATCTTAAATATTACAAAATGAGTTGGCTTTTTCTTAAAATGGAAAAGACCTTTATCTACCTTCTTCTCTTTGGCTATGCTCATGCCATTCCATAATGAGATTGAAAATGAGCTACTATTCCTAACAGCAGTTTTTTGAGAGCCACTTGATACTCAGCTTTCACATTAAACCAATGGAAAAGCATTTTCCATATGGATTTGTAACATTTTGTATAGAACATAAAGAACAAACTGTGAAAGTTTTTAAGTAAGCACCTTTCTGACCCTTCCCTCAATTAGATCTCATTTGAATTATATGCTACATATAACTCATTTACAAAATCTTCATTATGGAGGTGATGCATGATCCCTAACTTCTCCCTCACTTATAAATTGACATGAGCCACCATTTTTACTTACATAGGCTAGCTTAATTCATAACTGGATAAGACTCTCTCCTTTAATGTCTGCAAATATTAATTGCTTTTATTAGTATTTCATGGCCTAATACAGAAAAGAATGCCCAAGCCAGAAAGAGAAAAGAAGCCATCATTTCATCCATATAATCATTACAATAAATTAATAAAAACTAATTTTCATGAACAATTGCCTTTAACTGTGACCTCTGAATAATAACTAAAAAAATAGTGGCTGTAAATAGAAAGCACATGTGTCCACTCAATTTCCTCTACTCTTTATCATATCATTTAAAAAAATAAACAGCCTATAATAAAATAAAAATAAATAAGTTCCTGTAATCCCAGTAACCTGGGAGGCTTGAAGTTCAAGGCCAGAGGCAGCCTGTGCAAATTAGTGAGACTCTGTCTCAAAATAAAAAATAAAAAGGCAGGTGGAGGTGCAGCTCACTGGTAAAGCACTTGCTTAGCATGTTTGAGGCCCTGGGTTCAACCCTCTAGGATTACAAATAAATAATAAACATATGAATAACATATCCATGCAATTAAACTTTCTTAAAACATTTAAAATACTAATACTGGAATATTTTATATATGGATTAATTTTAAGTTATTCACATAATTCCCAAAGGTTAATTAAATGTCACATCTTTGGCTGCTAACTGCCACTTTTATCATCCATATTTAAAAATCAAAAAGCAAGTTTTACATACTTATTAAACTATTCTATTGCTTTTTTAGAAGTTACTCCTCCATTTTTGTGGCTGTAGCTAGCAGTACTCTGGGCAGAAAGCCATGCAAGAACTGAGGCAACTAAGATAAATTGAGTTTGAACTAAACCTTTTCAAAATTTTTGGTGCACCACAAAATTAACACATCATGAGAAAACTCTGAAGTTTGAAAAATAGGATTTAAAAGAACATGGTTGAACCCCAAGCAGCATTCTCCTGAGAGTTTGATCACTCTTTTTAGATGATGAGAAAAAGCAAAGTATTATATGTGAACAGTGGAAGGCCTTTTTGTTTATTTCTCTTTCTTTAGATTTTGGATTTTAAATGATTCTAATTACAAAAGAGAATTATGCCCTTATGTCAAACTTTAACCTAGCATAGAAAAATAATTTTCCAAACATTCGAAAGAAAGTTATTCTTACTGGAAACAACTCTGCATAAATATTTGTTAGATTGTCAGCTCAAAAGCACTTAAAAGTTAAATATAAATAAGTAAAAGTCTAATCAAATTTTTCTCCAATAATAGTTTTGTGAGTCTGAAGAAGACACAGTTATAAGGACATAAAATCACAAACAGTATCAAGCCTTCAGTATCTAAATCTGCCTCTGGTAATAAACAACCCCTCTGCCTTTTTAAGGGGAATTCACTAAGAGATAAAGCATTGTTTTGTCTATTGTTCATATAAGCTTTTGTATTATTTCTACAGGTTTATCAGAATCTTTGCTTAAGGCATATATATTAAGCTCAAGCATCATATAATAATTTGCCTAGTATTTATCTAACAAATGTTACAACTTGACATATATTAGTAATTCCTTTCCTAGAGATTGACAATAAAATCCATTTTTTGCTTAATAAAGCCATTTTTAGTAAATTTATAAGATGCCTATAAGCAAAGTTGTGATCTGTCCTCCACAAAACCTATGCAAACTCTGTGTCCAATTGTTTTTGTAAGCATCTGCATTCATTAGGGTTCTAGTTTCAGCTCTTTAATCAAAGACTCCAAAATAATAATAGCTTAAATAAGAAAAGTTTTTACTTCTACCTCACATTAAAGCATAAACATAGTCAAATCTAAGCTTTTATAGAAATATTTGGTAAACAGGCTCCTGAGGAACTTATCGATTATATGATTCCTGTTGTAATAAATATGAATAATAGTATGCTCTTAGCTCTCTAGGAAAATGCTGAAAATTCTTTTTCCCCCAGGGTTGTAGATAGAACCCAGGGCATTGCACATGCCAGACAAGCACTCTACCACTCATCTATACCCCTAGCCCCAAAATACTAAAAATTATTAATCACCACTTGATTGCCTTTTACAAAAGCAACATTTCCTCAAGTTTATAATAACGATTTAAATATTTACTGTTAACAATAGGGAGTG
The DNA here is from genome assembly GCA_007922755.1 of Pedetes capensis. Classification (NCBI taxonomy): domain Eukaryota; kingdom Metazoa; phylum Chordata; class Mammalia; order Rodentia; family Pedetidae; genus Pedetes; species Pedetes capensis. The sequence goes on from VMDO01032823.1 coordinate 14,956, forward strand.
ACATAAATATACTTTATAATCACAACATATAAATAAAAGATATATGACTCTCTATTACATCTATTCACTAAACTACACATTCACTTGAGAGTGCAAGTCACTGTCCCTATAGAAATTCACTTTCCTATAAACCTCAACAAAATTATTCTGCCCTGATTCTCTGACTTTGGAGACTTTTTAAAATCTAATTCATCATGTATTCCCTTCACACTCAACTTCAATATTCTGTAAATTTCTAGTCTTTTTTCTCTTCCTACTCAAATTTAGCAATTCTCAATGGGTAATCTTTTCCACTCATTACAAATGATATCCCTTAATATAGATTCTGGAATACACAGGTATCTTCCACATAAAATCTTCTTTCTCAATCTATGTTCCCAATGGCTTCTATACTTGCACCTAAAACTCATTTACTTTATCCACCTTTGATGGTCCTATAAAAATTTTATGTCTCTCCATCCCCAGATTGTCTTTTGAGCTCAAGATAGATTTTATAGCTGGCTGCTAGCTATGTACATATCCCACAGGAAATTAAAACTTCACAGTTACAAAGCAAAGTCATGATCTGTCCTCCACAAAACCTATGCAAACTCCATGTCCAATTGTTTTTGTAAGCATCTGAATTCATTAGGGCTCTAGTTTCAGTTCCTTAGTCAAAGACTCCAAAATAATAATCGCTTAAATAAGAAAAGTTTTTACTTCTACCTCACATTAAAGCATAAGCATAGTGAATCCTGGGCTGCTATCGTGGCTCTGTGGAGATTCAACTCAGCCTCTTTACAATTTCTTGTTCTTCCATTTTCAATCCATGGTTTTATTCTCATAGTCTAATATATGTGTTCCATCTCCTCCCATTAGATCTATATTCTAACAAGCAGAAAAAGAGGGAAAGAAAAGGGCTTGACTTGTATTTCTAATAGCAGGGCACATATTTTGCTTCAACTCTCATCCCACTGATTAAAACACTGCCACATAGTTAGACCTTGTTACAAGGCTAATTGGGAAATGTACTCTTTGGCTGGGGAATTTTTTGACCTGCTAAAAACCTCAAGGATTCTATGAAAAGGAGGAAGGAGATGATATTTACTAGAGAATAACTATCAGTTCCTTTCACAACCAGTTCAATTAAAAATTAATTAATTAAAAAGTAACTCACACTTCTTTCTCTATTTCTCTACTGCTATAGTCTTGTTTCCTCATGTCTGTCAGCTTGTCGTGTTGTGGGGGCTTGTATGTTGCTATGATGCTGAAAGCTATGCCACTGGTATTTCAGATACCAGCAGGGCCACCCATGGAGGACAGGTTTCAGCTGAATTTCTAGACTAAGACAGGCTAGGCAGAAGGACCTAGCAGCCCACTCCCAAAACAATTAGCCACGAAAATCCTATGAATAGCAGAGAAGCACTGTCAAATATGTGGTTGTTAGGTGCCATTGAGTCGTGTCTGTTTCATAGTGACCCTCACAGAATTTTCAGTGGCTGATTGTTTTGGGATTATTTTGGGAGTGAACTGCCACATCCTTCTCCCATTTTTGTGGTCCTGGGATCGAACTTGGATCCTCAGAAAGTGTGGAACAGCACTCTTCCAACTGAGGTAAACTCTAGCCTCTGTCGAATATAATCCTGGAAAATGAGCCCTTCAGGCTTCAAGGCATTCAAGAAATGACATGGGAAGAGTTGCCTCCTTAAAATAGAGTTGACATTAATGCCAGGAATGGAGTAAAACCCCTGGGACCTCTTTTTGCTGATGTGGCATGACTCAAAATGAGAAGAAACATGGTGGCTGCAACAATGGGCTCAAACATAAAAAGATCAGATGCATAGCGCAGTGTTGGGTAGTGTTACATTCTGTTGTACATAGGGTCACTATGAGTCAGATCCAACTAGATGGTACCCAACAACAACAGCTTTATTTAGACAGATATTCAGATATATAGATGATAGATAGTTAGGTATACTGTACTCATTTTATAGTCTTCCCATCATATTTATATAGCATTCCACCTTGCCTATTTTTCTGAGCATTTTATTCCCTTCCCAACCTGCTGTCATGGCAATTTGAGCATATGAACTTTCCTTATTACTGACCACCTAATCTTGGTTAGCATTTAATCATTTTTGAAGCTCAGCTACTCTGACTATAAAGTCTTGATCCTGGTCCACAGCTTTCTCTTGAAGGAAATGACATCTTTGTAAGTAAACAAAGAGATCCTCTACGTTCCCCACTTGGCTTTTAATATCTTGGAATTCACTCTTTTTTTTTTTCATTATCTTTCTGAATAGTATCAATGCTGCTTAACAAAAGCTATCCAATCTCATTATCTTTATTGATACTATATTCTCGATATATCTGAATACCTGATTCATTTGACCAATTCACCCAAAATTAAAACTTTAAGGATTGGACTACTACTTTTTACCAGAGGCTGTCTATGTTCCATGTACTCCCAGTGATAAGATTTTCATTGTCAGCAGGCAATGAATGGCTCAGGGCAAAATCTCATTTTATCATATGTTCTCTTTTGTACCAGACCTGGTACCAAATCTCACTGCATTCTCAGGAAGCAGAAGTTGAGACAGTTTAGGATGCAACATATTTGCTATGGATCAAACCTGTGATAGGAAGGGAAGTGAACCAGGTTTAGATAGAGGGAAAAATACAGAGCTTTACCCAAACCAGCAGAATGTTCTGGAACAAATATATCTGTTAGAATTATCTTGCATTAGGTTGAAATGACCAGGCCCCCATATTCCCACTTCTCTCATTCACCAGATACAGATTACCCTAGGAAGGGTGGTACCCCGGGAAAAACAGCTCTCCACACCTAAGCAGATAAGAAGAGGGCTTACAGCTGGCTGTAAGCCATGGAATGCTGGTTGTACTTCCTGCAACCACATCTGAAAGCCCTTGAAGGGGAATTTGGTGGTACACCTTGTTATCTTGCACATAAAGCCACTTCTGCATTACTTCTCATTTTGAGTCATGCCCCTGTGTGTCTGTCAGCTTCTCTTGCTGGGGACAGGGAGGGTCTTGCATGTTGCTGTGATGCTGAAAGCTATGCCCCAATTCAAAATGAGCAGAAACACAGTGACTGCAACACTGGGCTCAAACATAAAAACATTGTGTGCATAGCACAGTATTGGGTAGTGTTTTGTTCTGATGTACATAAGGTTGCTATGAGTAGGATCCCATTCAACCTAACAACAACAAAACCAACAAATTTCTCCATGACTGAAGCATTGTCATGTTTGGTTTTAAACATGCTATTTCCTCTTTGGGGCATAATTCCCCTGTTCTTCACTTGGATAGCATCTGTCCATCCTTAGATACTCAACTGAGACTTAATATTCTCTGAGAATTCTTCTCTGAAACTTTCATACTCTATTGTTGTTGTTGTTAGGTGCCATCAAGTCGGTATCCGACTCATAGTGACCCTCTGTACAACAGGGGAAACACTATTGTCAGTGCTTCTCTGCTGTTCATAGGGTTTTCAATGGCAGATTGATTTTTGGGAGGGGGTTGCCAGGTCCTTCTCCCAAGCCTACAACTTCTGGTGTTCCCAGGCGGTCTCCCATCCAGGTACTAACCAGGCCCGACCCTGCTTAGCTTCCGAGATCTGATGGGATCGG
>VMDO01032825.1:0-18579 GCA_007922755.1 Pedetes capensis
AAACTATTACAACTCTCATTCTTTTTAATGTATAGAATGAAAAAGAAAAACTGGTTTTATGAGAAATATTATGATTGTTAAGTTAACAAATTCAAATAGCTTTAAGCAATATTTGTTTAATAATTTATCAGTAAATGATAGACATCCCTCATAAGATTCTTGTGGAGATGGAATAAGATAAATACAAAAGCCTTCTGAGAATAATAAATGCATTTTAAAACATAGCAGAAGATCAGAAACTAAAATATGCCACTCCTTATAGATTTGTTTTTTGCTTGTTTGTTTTTGGTCCGGAGAGACTCAAGTATACTTTGCAAGTACTCTGCCACTAAGCACTCCCAGCCCACCTTTAATTAATCAATTAACTAATTATTTTTTGTGGTATTGGGGAGTTGAACCCAGGATCGTACATATGCTTTATAAGTGCTCTACTACTGAGCTGCACCATCAGCCCATTTTTAACTTTTTTTTTATCTTGACACAGGGTCTTGCTAAGTTATGCAGGCTGCCTCTGTCCTCAAGCTTATGATCCTCCTGCCTCCGCCTCCTGAGTAGCTGGGATTACAGGTATGTGCCACCACATGCCTGGGAATAACCATCTATTATTTTTTAAATTGGGACAGGGTCTCCCTAAATTATGCATGCTTCCTCTTGCCTCAAACATACCATCTTCCTCCCTCTACTTCTAGAGTCACTGGGGTTACAAGCATGTATCACCCTTCCTGGCTCTTTCTAGATTTCTAATTCATACTACTTGCTATCTTCAAATTAGTTGCAAAAAAAATTTTAGTATGACAGGAAAATAAAATATGCAAACAAGGACAGTTATTATTTGTTTGAATATGTACATAATATTTAATTAGATGTTGCATTTATCCCTATAAATATTAAAGTGCTTCCTTGAAATCAGGTAATATGATTCTTTTTTTTACAAAGACCATAAAATTCCAGGGTTGGAGTTTAGCTCGGTTGGTAGAGTACTGCTCTGCACTCTCTGAGGACCCAGATTTGACCCCCAGTACTACAAAAACAGAAGGATGTGGCAATCCAGTCCTGAACCAACCCTGAAACAATCAGTCATTGAAAACCCTAGGAAGGTTGCTATGAGTTGGATCAGACCCGATGGCACCTAACAACAACAATAAAATTTTACTCATTTTTATATCAATTATATTTTTAAATTTTAACATTTCCAACATATTGAGTTAAACAACATGTTACTAAAATGAATCCCAATACTTCTGTTTATTTTATCAATATCATCCATGCGGCATTTCTTTTGGCCCACAGCTACTCTGAAAATGTGAGATTTGCCCAATTGATCTCACAGAAGCCACCCCATGCTCTTTGCTGGTTGATGTTTTACAAGCACTTCCCAGGTGAAAAGGCCTATAAAAGAAGTCCCCCTCCTTTCAGAAATTCATTTCACTGCTTTTGTCTAATAGTTCAAATTCAAAGAAATCACCTTGAGAAATGGGAATCAAATTTATGATATTGTCTACTAATTACAGACAGAACTAAATGAGGAGTCAAATTCTCCCAACTTATGACAGGCTTATAGTAAAATTAGTTTCTAGAAATGTTTTTTAAAATAACAATTTTACAAAGACACTTTGCTAAAATGCTACTGACATGCCACATGTTTATTGTGAGATGAGTCTTGGTAAGTTGTAGGCTTTAGCTGAATACTAGTTGTCTATTCCTTAATGAGCAATTACAATAACCATACATACATGACTTTTAACAACACTGCATGAAATGTGCTGTCAAGTTCCACAGGAAAGGCACCAGTCCTTCTGCAGTAGCTAGCACTTCACAAAGAGACACCTTCACCAACTGGGCCCCAATTTGCAATCAACAACCTTAGGCCAGACACACAATTCCCTGGTGAGTCATATGGGTGATGATGTGGTATCACAATCCTGTCTTGTTCACTTCAGGTAAAGAACATTCACCCGTCTACACAATGGCTGTACATTGCCATGGATGATCTTACTACACTGCTATTAAAGACTCAAAATGACCTTCTACAAGCACCAGATTTCATTGAGACATTTGATTTATATGTATTACATCCCTAGCATAGGAACCCCAGGATTTACCCTCCTGAGGGAGGGTAATAGCCCATGATGCAAAGTGAAGTTGTCAGTACAATGAAACTAATTTGGTGATGGGAACAGATTATTCTGCCATTTTGTGAGATCTTTGATGTGCATAGTGAATCTGGGGCTGATGACATCACACTTGTTTAATCTGCCTGTGAGGTTCACAATAATTTCCACAGCTATGTGATCATTAATGATTCCAAATTCACCAATGTAATCATGCCTCATCATCATAGTTAGAAACTGGAGAATGACTTTGGAGCACAGCCTAATAAGAAACTGGAATTTACAATAGTTTTCAGCATTGTGAACCACCATGGCAGCACAGACAAATGGTGGAAAGAACAATGTGGGTTTCTATTTAATTATTGTATGGTGTCAAGGAAAAATGTTTTTTATTTCATGTATTACTGAAACTAGCATATAGTAGGAGAGACATTAGATATATCCTAGAGTACTTTTAGAACTACTGTTCAATGATAATTAATACTCCATCTTTTCAAATTTTCTTCTTCAGGCTATGAATTCCAAGTTTATAATGAAATGGTAACTTAACCTAATCAAGGACCTCAGACCTCAGTATTCCATGGTGATTTAGGAAAACATAATCTCACATTTCATATTCAAATATTAATCTCAATTTCATATTCTCCTCACCTGTGAATTTAATAAGGCTATAAATTGATATTTTCAATAGCCAATAAGGTGTCTCATTAAGGTTATTTTAGCTTCTCAGTTCCTAAATGTTAAAGGCCACTGAAAAAATTAAAACTCATCTGACTGTTGGCAAAAACATAAGTCTAGGGGACATTGAAAATAGTAATGTTCTATCACATCATAATTGTAAAAACATGAATATTCTAAAACTTGCCTAAGTATGGAGCCTAACACAGTGTCTTATCCATAACTACCTTTTAGTAAATATTTGTAATTTTTCCTTGATTGAAATAGTTCTTAATATATTATTGTTTTTCTTATAGTTGCAACCCTTTGAAATATAAGTAAAGGGTATGAGTAGATTCAGCAATTTATACCAGCACATTATTTTTTTCTAGTGAAATCTCTTATAATCTTTTGTTTAAAAGTGATTTGTAGAGTTTTGATTGTAGTGGTAAAATCTACCTAATGCAGATATAGCAAGAATAGCACAGGGCTTCAAAGACAGAACTTCTAATAGTTCAACTCTAAATGCACAGAGATACTTTCATCTTTCAGCTCTTAGTGGGCAAGAGGGATAGATTTTACAGCTTTCTGCAGGAAGTATGTACATCAGTATATATGCACGCATATACAGACACACTCCTTTGGATACACATTTCACTATACTTTTTTGTGCACACACAGACATACATGCAGAGATACATTTACACACCTCTCCTGTGTAGGAATAGCTTACCTCACTTGTTACCAGTAAAACTCCAACAATAAATGAAAAAATGAGATCTTATCCAGGTGCAGTGTTGCACACCTGTAATCCCAGAACCTCAGGAGGTAGAGAGAGGAGGATGGCAAGTTCAAGGCCAGGAGCAGCCTGCTTAACTTAGCAAGACACTGTCTCAAGATAAAAATTGCAGGAGGGATGGGGCAAGATGGTGGACAGATAATGCATGCCTTCTGTCCGAGAGTAAAGGGAAGCCTCGATTAGGGGTTTGGAACTCACATTGAATACATAGAAACAGTAATAGTTTAGATTGGGAGATAGAGGATGAAGCTGGATGAACACTGAAATTGAGGATTTGGCTTAGGAGGAGCTACACAGAGGACAGTACCTGGACAGCCATTCCACCATTTCACCACCACATAGATGGCAGATAGAATCCCGGAGACTTGGAAGGGACTTCACGCACACATCCATGGGGACCGGACCCAACAAGGAGTACAACCTTGACATCAAACTGTCACCCTGCCCACAGGACACAGACTACAAGTTTCGGGTGAGTCAGTTTGAGGTGGCACACAGAACCATCATCCGTAGCAGCACACGTCCCGCAGCCTGAGATGCTAGGCTGTTGTAGGACCTTCATGCAAGAAAATAGTGATCAGATCCATGAGAGTGGATATGCGAGGGTACAGGGAATAATCACGGAGGGAACTGGGAAACCCATGCCAGTAGTGCGAGTCCAGAGCTGAGACATGGCTCCTTCCCTCCAGGTGCGGCAGGACAGTTGTGCAGACTCGATCTCCACAGACACATGGGCACACATACATCCGAATCCCAGACACACCAGAGGTGATTTTAAATCATCCCAGTGCACTGTGGAGTAGGCTGGGGTATGAGTAGGTGACTGAGCCCCATGTGGACAGAGTACTCCTTTTCGGCAGAGCCTAGCAACACAATTAGTCACAACCAGAGCAGATTCGAGCATGATTGCCAGGCACAGACAGACCTGCTGCAGACACCCTCTGGGGCAGTTGTATATCATACCGCCCACAAAAGGATACAGTCCTCCCAAGTGGGCAAAAAGCCCCGCTATAAAAAAAAATCCACGATAGCAGCCATACTCCCTCCATGCTCTAGGCTTTGGGGCAGAAATCTCTGACTTGGGGAATTGGTGCCCAAACTACATGGGACAGGGAGAACTCCAGGGAGGACCCCACAGGTTCCACTGACTCTCGGACAATACAATAGACACAGAATATTTTGTGGAACAGACTCTATGGGCACTCAGTGTCCCAATTAAACCCACGATATTGTGGGGCTGCCCACCATATCTACTCAACAGATTTGGCAAAAGCTCTATACACTAAGCCAGACTGCTTCTGCAGATTGTGTGAAAACACTGACACCCTGAATTCTGTAGGGAGCACTGCTTCCTGCAGAATTGACTTCACTTGGTGGAACTGGGTGTCCACAGTTCAGATTCCATCCACAACAACATACAAGGGCCTTTTTTTAAAAATTTTCTTCTTTTCTTTTCTTTTTTTTTTGTATGGGGATTTGAACCTAGGGTCTTGTGCCTGCTGGCTTTGTAGCTGCTGGACCGCCATTCTGCACCCCCCAGCCCATATTTTTTTACTTTTTCAGACAGAATCTCACTGGGTTATGCCTCTGGTCTCAGGCTTGTGATCCTCCTGCCTCTGCCCCCCAAGCCACTGGGATTGCAGGCATGCACCACCACACCTGGCTACAAGTGTTTTTATGTGTGTGGGGGAGCATGTATGCGTGAGCTTTTTTCTCTTTTCTATTTTTCTTCCTTTCTTCTTTTAGTCTCTTCCCTTTTTCTATTCTCCTTCTCCTTTTATTATGCCATATATGAGTCTTTGTTTTAATTATTTTACCCTTAAGTCTTAACCTTAATTTTAATTTTGACAATAATTCCTATTAGCCTCTGTCCTCTACCTCCTCTTTCTCTCTCTTCTGTCACCAGATCCCCCTCCTTTCTCACCCCACAGAAGAGAACAGAATCTATTGCCTCCCTAGCCCCTAGTCCCTTTGGAGTTGGCCTGGTGAACTAGAAAGAGAAACACACAGACCAAAAAAGCTGATAATATACCCAGCTTACATGCTTAAATAAGCACCAGAGATTCAGCACCACACAATCTCAAAGGAATAATGTGGGAGAAGTTCTGCACACTCAGGAGAGATGAATTCTCCTTCCTGGACCATATTATGGGCAAAAAAAGCAAACCTACAAAAAACACAAAGGGGCAGGATGGATCTGAAGGCTCCGCAGGTCAAAGCCCCCCAACAAATACCTCCAAGGACTCTCAATTCTTAGAGATCTCTGATTTGGAATTCAGAGTCATGGTTATAAACATGCTAAGAGAAATTAAAAGAAATACTACAATCACCCTTGAAATCCTTGAAAAGGAGGTATCTCACTTGGAGTCTGTACTATCATCATAGTTAGAAATGATAAGAAAGAAGCGAGCAACTCTCATTGAAATGCAAACAAAGTTAACTGAATTGAATTTGGCTAAAGAATCCTTTTCATTGAGACTGGATGAATCTGAGCTGAGGATTTCCAATTCTGAAGATGCCAGAAATGAACTTAAATACAAACAGTCAGAAATGGAATCAGTGATAAAGGTATGAAAGAAATATTTCCAGGAACTCAGATAGAATGAAAAAACAAAACTTAAGAATTCAGGGCATCCCTGAAGGAGAAGAAAGATCCACAAGAGGCTTTCAAACTCTAGTAAATGATATTCTCAAGGAAAACTTCCCAAAGATTGTACAGGAAATGGATATATACACCACTGAGACATTCAGGACTCATTTGAAGGCTGATTTAAATAGGTCATTCTTGAGACTCATCATCACTTGCATGCTGTTGTTAGAGACCAGGGAAGCTCTCTTGCAAGCAGCAAGACAGAAACACCTTACTACTTATAAAGCAAAACCTATTAAAATTACTGCAGACTTCTCCATATCAACATTGAAAGCTACAAAGGAATGGACACAAGTGATTCAAATACTAAAAAAAAAAAAAAAAAAACAACCTCCAACCAAGACTTATATATCCAGCAAAATTATCTTTGATAATAGATGAGGAGTATAAGACATTTAATGACATTGAAGCATTTAAATGATATGCAACCCTCAAACCAGTACTGGAGAGGATTGTAATTCAATTACCACATTCAGGAGAGATAGATGACCCTATAAAGAAAATCAAAGAACTGGTTAGCTGAAATGAGTGCAACCCAAGAAAGGACCAAAGCAAACATGATTTATAAATCAGTAACAGGTAATGATGGAATATATAACAATAAATGGTACCCAGTAATCACTATTAATGGTCTTAACTCACCAATTAAGAGACAGAGACTGGCTAATTGGATGAAAAAACAAAAACCATCAATATGTGGTATTCAAGAAACTCATCTAACTCACAAAGACTGGAATAAACTGAGAGTTAAGGGCTGGAAAATGTATACCTAGCGGTGGTGGGGGGGGGAACAAAAGAAAGCAGGTACTGCAATTCTAATTTCAGATAGATTAAATTTCATTCTGAAACTAATTAGAAGAGACAAAGGAGTACACCTCATTTTAATACAAGGAATAATCGATCAAGAATCAATAACACTCCTAAATATTTATGCCCCAAACATAGGGGCACCTAGTTTTATAGGACAAACCTTATGAAATATGAAGAACTTTATTGGACTGGACTCAATAATAATGGGAGACTTCAATACCCCACTTTTATCAAGAGAAAGGTCATCAAAATGAAAAATCAACAGAGAAACATCAAATCTAATCTCCACCCTAAACCAGTTGGATCTCACAGATATATACAGAATATTTCACCCACATGCTGAGGAATACACTTTCTTTTCAGCTCAACATGGTACATATTCTAAGATAGATCATATGCTAGTCCATAGCAACTCCCTCAACAAATACAAAAAAGTAGAAATTATCCCTGTTCCTTATCAGATCATAATGTGATAAAATTGGAGCTCAAAAGCTTGAATAATTCCAGAAACTTTACAAACTCATGGAGACTGAATAATACACTGCTGAATGGCCAATGGATCATTGATGAAATCAAATTGGACTTTAAAAAATCCCTACAATCAAATGATGATGAAAACACACCCTACCAAAACATATGGGTTACTGTAAATGCAGTTTTAAGAGGAAAGTTTATAGCATTAAGTGCCTTCATCAATAAAGTAAAGAAGATCCAAATAAATGACCTAATGATGCATCTTAAGACACTAGAAACCCAACAAAAAATCAAGCCTAAAAGGAACACCCAAAAGAAAATTACAAAAATAAAGGGAGAAATATCTCAATTAGAATCCAAAGAGATAACTCAAAAAATGAATAAGACAAAGAGCTAGTTATTTGGAAAGATTAATAAAATAGATACACCTCTGGCTAACCTCATCAAAAAGAAAAAGGAAAAATCCAACAAAGTACAGACTATGAAAGACAAAGGCTCCATAACCACCAACTTCAAGGAAATACAGGATATTGTCAGGGATTACGAGTGACTGTATTCCCAGAAATATGAAAATTCAGAATAAATGGACATATTTATTAACAAGTATGACCTACCAAAGCTAACCCCAGAAGATATAACTGACTTAAACAAGCCCATTACATATACAGAAATAGAAAAGGTAATCAAAAGCCTCCCAATGAAGAAGAGCCCAGGTCCTGATGGAGTCACAGCAGAATTTTACCAAACTTTTATAGAAGATATAACACTTGCCTTCCTCAAATTATTCCAAAAATAGAAAAGGAGAGAACACTCACAAGTTCATTCTATGAAGCTACCATCACCCTGATACCTAAACCACGAAAAGGTTCATCTAAGATAGAGAATTATAGACCTATCTCCCTTATGAACCTAGATGCAAAAATATTTAATAAAATTCTGGCAAACAGAATCCATCAGCATATGAAAAAGATTATTCACCATGACCAAGTGGGATTTATACCACAGATGCAAGGCTGGTTTAACGTACAGAAATCAATTAATATAATCCAGCATATCAAGAAACTGGCAAACATAAACCAGATGATCATCTCAATTGATGCTGAAAAGGCTTTCAACAAATGCAACATCTTTTCATGATAAAAACTCTGGAGAAGATAGGTATAACAGGCAAATACCTTAATTCCATAAAAGCCATTTATGACAAACCTACAGCCAACATTATATTAAATGGAGAAAAACTGAAAGCATTTCCTCTTAGATCTGGAACAAGACAAGGATGTCCTCTCTCACCTACTCTATTTAACATAGTAATTGAAGTCATGGCCAGGGCAATCAGAAAAGAGAAAGAAATCAAAGGGATAGAGACTGGCAAGGAAGAGGTCAAATTATCCTTATTTGCAGATGATATAATCTTATACCTAAAAGACCCCAAAACTTCAACCAGAAAACTGCTAGAACTAATTAACTACTTCAGCAAAGTTGCAGGCTACAAAATTAACACACAAAAATCAATAGCTTTTCTTTACACCAACTCCAAACATGAAGAGAAGGAAATTTCAGGAAAAATACCATTCATGATAGCCCATCAGAAAATTAAATATCTTGGAATCAATCTAACCAAAGACCCTTCAGTTCTCTACAAGGAAAATTTCAAAACATTAACTCTAAATGGATAAAAGATCTCAACATAAAACCAGAAACTTTAAAACTTACAGAAGGCAAGATAGGCAATACACTCCATCATATAGGCATAGGAAATTATTTCCTTAATAGGACTCCAATTGCTCAAGAAATTGCAACAAGAATAGATAAATGGGATTACATGAAATTAAAAAGCTTCAGTACAGCAAAATAAACAATTAACAGTGTAAGGAAACCCCCACGGAATGGGAAGAAATCTTCACATTTTATACATGAGATAAAGGTCTAATTATTAGAATTTATAAAGAACTCAGGAAAAAAACTCCAAAAAAAAAAAAAAACGTAACCCAATACACAAATGGGCAAAGGAACTGAGTAGACAGTTCTCAAATGAAGAGGTCCGTAAAGCCATGAAACACCTGAAAAAATGCTCAATATCCCTAGCCATTAGGGAAACGCAAGTTAAAACAACTCTGAGATTTCCCCTTACACCAGTAAGGATGGCCAAGATCAATAAAACAAATAACAACCAATGCTGGCGAGGTTGCGGAGAAAAGGGAACACTCTTACATTGTTGGTGGAGCTGTAAATTGGTCCAACCACTGTGGAAATCAATATGGAGGTATCTTAAAAAGCTAAAAATAGATCTACCATATGACCCAGCTATAATACTATTGGGAATTTACCAAAGGGGAGATGGGTCATCATACCACAGAGACACCTGCACCTCCATGTTCAATGCAGCACTTTTCACAATAGCAAGGATATGGAATCAACCAAAGTGCCCTTCAACAGAAGAATGGATAAAAAACCTATGGTACACATACACGATGGAATACTACTGAGCAATCAAGAAAAATGAAATAAGGCCATTCGCAGCAAAATGGATGGAATTAGAGAAAATTATTTTAAGTGAACAAACACAAGCTCAGAAAGAGAAACACCACATGTTCTCACTCATATGTGGGAGGTGCACCAAAATTATAAGAAAGAAAAATCCTATTCAAAGGTCAGATCAAAATAAAAGGAAAAAAAGCTAAGAATGGTGTTAATATAAATTGTCAAGAAAATGCATGCAATTGTTCTGACAAGATAAAAACAAAGCTCACTGCAGGAAAAGTTTCTATCTTAAACAAAATTGCAACCCAAGGACATATAGAAAAATATTACCAAGTAAATGATAGAGAAGACTTAGTTGGGGAGGGTGAGATGGGGGGGGAAGCGTAGAGAGGGTAAGGGGGAACCTATCTGAATAATGTACATCAAAATGCATATATGGAAATGTCACAATGAAAAGCATGTCAGAATGAATCACATTAAGGTGTTCATTAAATATTTCCAATAAAAAACGATAAAAATTACAAATGTTGCTAGGGGTGCAGTTCAGTGGTAGAGTACCTGGAAAGTATGCTCAAGGCCCTGAGTTCAACACCCCAGTACCACCCTCACCCAAAAAGAAAAAATCCAAAACATAACCCTGAAAAACTGAGATTTTTTTCACACAGAAACTTGAAAAAAGTTTTCATATGTATGTATGTGTGTATGTATATATATATATATATATATATATATATATATATATATATATATATATGTATATGTATATATATGTATATATGTATATATATGTATATATATATGGAGAGAGAGAGAGAGAGAGAGAGAGAGGGCAGTCAGCTAGGCATAAAATAATCTGGTACACTGGATTATTTTGAGTTCCAACCATATTTTCTGATACTTCATTGAGTTCCACCTACACTCAATCTCTTGTAAATTTTGGGGTACCTGGGGAAAGGGTAACTTGATCTATCCTTGGCTGATTTCCTATTGAAATAGAAACCTGTTGGACCAAGGTGAGGCTGCTCTAAGAGTACAGTGGTGCATGGAAGGTAAGAGATTCAAACACAGTTTGAAGTTGTTCCCTTGGAGTTTGAGATTTGTACCTATTTCTCCACTGAGACAGCTAAGCCAAGAGGCTTGCCAAGGTTTTCATGGCATAATGGAACTTGGAAAAACAATAAAATTGTTTTTCTACCATAATTCCATCCTAATTTCCACCATAATTCCACCATAATTATTTATAAAATAAGTGTCTTCAGTAATTTTTGTGAATCTTTGTGAAAAGATCTGGGAGTAAGACAGGAAAACAGAAGCCCTGGAGATGCCATGCAAGGCATTTAGTCTTGGACCCTCAGGTGATTAAGCTATATCATTTCTCTCTAGAAAAGCCTACATGACTGGGAAGACCATAGTGAAGTTCAATATTACTGCAAGAAAATGAAACAAACCAACATTGCATAGAATATCACTTTGTCAGAGACAACCTGCAGATGTTGACACAAGACAAAACACAACCAGGGAAGACTCTATGACATCAATAGCTGACTAGCTGTATAATAATTATGCTTTCTCTGTCCTTCCACATAGTCCTATTTCTCATGAAGGGTGAATGAATGAAGGGAGGGAACAAAGATGGCAGAACAAAACCATCACTTCCTTTTTAAGATACTAGGGTGGGAGGAGAAATGCACTCAGAGACTGTACCAATCTTCATTTCAACTCTCTAAGGCCATATGCATGAGTCATGCTTAGATAAAGAGAAAAGAAAGAAGAAGTCTAAATTTGATACAAACTATAGTTTTGGATAGGCTTAGACTTTTAATAATGTAAAGTAACTAAAAATAAAAAGCATGAGATCTTCCAAGGACATCAATAAGAGAATGAAAAGGCATATTTGACACAGTACACTTGGATTCAGGGGTCAGAAATTAAATAATAAAATTGATATATAGTCTTACCCAGTAGGTGAGACTGATTATATGAACAAATGAAATAGGAATGCACAAATCTGTGAATAAGTAGCAAAGTGACAGAGGAATTATTTCTTGTATTAGCCCTTTTCAAGATCTCCATTTTAGGCAGTACTAGAAAGCAATAATATGCTAGTTATTATTAGTCTATGATTCCCACAGCATTAATAAATGGTGTTCTATGCTATAAGCTAAATTGAGTGTGCTTAATGTATTCTAGATCTTTCAAAGGGCTATTATGACCAAAGTGGGAAACTGGCATCAGTGACATATGATAGCAATCCTTTGCCTTGGTATCTCTTCAATGAGGAGAATGATGCTTTAACATGGTGAAAGTAACAAAGTACATCAGTTTCACAACAGTAAAATATTCTAGTCATGTCTTCATATATATTTTTCTGAGTTGTAGGAGGTGGCATGCACAATAGGAATAAACGAAACATAAATTAAAAACAGCAAAGCTATGCAACTTCTTTAATGCTGTTGTGATCAAGTACCATAAAAATTATAAAGAAAGAATATGTATACAATCTGAATCCATTTTTTTTTCTGTACTGGAGTTGAACCCAGGGCCTTGCACTTGTATCCTCTGCAAGTGCTGGACCACTGAGCTGCACACCCAGCCCTATTTTTTTTTTTTTTTTTTTTTTTTTTTACCTTTTTGAGACAGGGTTTTGCTAAGTTATGCAGACTGCCTCTGGTCTCAAACTTGCGATCCTCCTGCCTCTGCCTCCCGAGCTGCTGGGATTACAGGCATGCACCACGGAGGCTGGCCCCTGAATCCACTTTCAAAGGTAAAATGCTGAAGTCCAAAATCATCTATGCCCTCCTGGATCAAGAATCCAAGCCTCATCTATCCATAGTATATCTACAGTTTTCTTCCTTAGCCACCTTAGCGATAGTAGTGGAACTAGAATTTTTCAAAGTAGGACATGTATTATTAGTTGGCTGATAAATATCATATAATTACAATCATGAGTCATAGAGCAACAGGGGAAATATATTTCTATAATAAACTTTTATTTATACATCATATTTTGAGCCTAAAACTGAAAGCCTTATTGGAAATCAACTTTGAATTGTACTATCATTGAAGAACAGAGAAAACTAGAGAGAAAAATGTTTCTTATTACCATGACAGTGAGAGCGTAAGCTCTGAAATCTTGCCACTCTCCGCTAATACTTTTTGCCTAAAAATGTCACAAATATGAACAAATGGAAGAAAGTATATTTGGCCAATGCCAGTTTATTGGAAAAACTAGGAAAAATCTTCTCAGTAGTCCAGGAAAATAGAAAGCAATTTATGACCACAGCACAAAATATAAATTAATCCAAAAATGCTTTTATGTTGATAGGCTATAAATGAATTCTCCTAAACTGAAGTAAAATCCTTATTTTGTATACTTGAAACATTTAAATGATTCCAGCCAGAAAGTTTAGCTTTTCTTAAGGATTACTTAGAAATGATGCTATTAAAAATATTTATGAACTGGTTAAAAATTAGAATATTTTATTTCCTAAATATTAGCATAAATTTTGAATTTCAACTATATTTTGATATATTTTTGTTACTAAGAGAATTTTAGCATGCTTATTATACAGAAAACTGTAAGCAATGCTGCTTTTATCATTTCAATTTATTGCAATATTATTAAAGCTAAATTTTAAAAATAGTGTTTATTTTGATGTTTTATGATCTATGCTGAAGTAAATGTCAGCAATGGCTGGTGTTTCAGAGGATGAGCTCATCTTCTTCATGCAAAAAAATGTTACTCTAAATATCTTTTTAAAGTATTATATTATCTACATATCTGTAACTATGACTTGAAATTTCAAAGCAAATTGGGAACTTTGAAAATCACCTGGAGTAGAGTTGCAATAATAATGTTTAAAAGGCCTGTTTTTCTTCACAATAAATATTAAAGGTAATAAATACAATTAATTTGGTGTCAATAAGAGGAAAATTGTTTAAAAATTTTGCTTTATGTGCTGGGGGAGTGCTTCATGCCTGTAATCCCAGTGACTTGGGATGCAGAGCAGGAGGAACACAAGTTTGAGACCAGAGGCAGTCTGCATAATTTAGCGAGACCCTGTCTCAAAAAGTAAAAAAAAAACTGGGCTAGAGGTGCAGTTCAGCGGTACAGAACTTGCAAAGCATGCAAGCGCAAAGCCCTGGGTTCAATCTTCAGTCAAATAAAAAAATTAAAAAAGAAAAGAAAAAAAGAAAAAAAAGAAAGAAAAGAAAAGAAAGAAAAAAGAAAAAAGGAAAAATTTTGCTTTATGCAATCTCACTTTTTGGCTGCAAAGTCAGTGTGGTTCATCAGATTGGGTTTACTCAATTGTGGCAACAGCAGAATTCAATCTTGGCTCCATTCAGAGATTGACTAAATAAATTGAGATATAAGTGTGGAAGCAAAAGCCATGCCACAGTACATAAATATTCATTCATTCATTTGCTCTCTCTCTCCCTCCATCCTTTTTCTCTTCCCCATCCCTCTCCCTCCCTACATCTCTCCCTTTTGAAAGTTTAGCTGCTTATTGAAAATAAGAGGCAAAATTTTTCCTTAAAATGTGTACTTCACCAGTAGCTTTGTTCTATTTGCTAATAGACAATATTTTTAAGTAACTAAAGTTTATTCTCAAGTTTATGGAAGTGAAAAATCAAGCCTCCAATGGCAATCATGATAGATTCTACAGGGATAATATTAAACAATGCAGGAAACATCACAAGAAGATGGAAGGAATACACAGAGCCATTATACAAAAAAGAATTGGTAGATGATCAACCATTTCAAGAGGTTTCATATGAAGAGGAATCAATGGTATTGAAAGATGAAGTGGAAGCTGTCTTGAAAGAACTAGTGAAACACAAGGCTCCAGGAATTGATGGAATAACAACAGAGATGTTTCAACAAACAGATGCAGCACTGGAGATGTTAATATGTTTATGTCAACAGATTTGGAAAACAGCTACCTGACCAACAGACTGGAAGAGATCCATATTTGTTCCTATTCCCAATAAAGGGGATCCAATTGAATGTGAAAACTATTGGACAATATCATTAATATCACACACAAACAAAATTTTACTAAAGATTATTCAAAAGCAACTGCAGCAGTATATAGACAGGGAATTCCCACAAAATCAAGCCAGTTTCAGAAGAGGGTGGGGAACCAGGGACATAATTGCTGATGTCAGGTGGATATTAGCTGACTGCAGAGAACATCAGCAAGATGCCTATCTATGTTTTATTGACTATGCAAAGGCATTTTTTTTCTGTGTGGATCATAACAAATGGAGAACACTTCAAAAAATGGGAATACCAGAACACCTAATTATACTCCTGAGGAATCTGTGCATGAACCAGGAGGCAGTTATTCAAATTGAATAAGGAAACACCCCCTGGTTTAAAGTTGAGAAAGGTGTATATTAGGGCTGTATACTTATACCATGTCTCTTCAAATAATATGCTGAGCAGATAATCTGAGAAGCTGAATTTTATGAGGAAGAATGCAGCATCAGGACTGGAGGAAGACTCATTAACAACCTGTGTTATGCAGATGACACAACTCTGCTTGTTGAAAGTAAAGAGGATTTAAAACACTTACTGATGAAGATCAAAGATCACAGCTTTTGGTATGGGTTGCATCGAAACATCAACAAAACAAAAATCCTTATCTCTGGATCAGTATGCAACTTCACAATAAATGGAGAAAATATTGAGATTGTCCATGATTTTGCTTTGCTTGGGTCTAAGATCAACACCCGTGGAAACAGCAGTCAAGATATCAAAAGACACGTTGCTTTGGGAAAAGTTGTGGCAAAAGATCTCTTTAGAGTATTGAAAAGTAAGATGTCACGTTGAAGATGAAGGTGTGCCTTACTCATGCTATGGTATTTTCATTTGCATCATATGGTTGCAAAAGCTGGGCATTGAACAAGAGAGACAGGAGAAGAAATGATGCTTTTGCGTTATGGTGCTGGAGACATCTATTGACTATACCATGGACTGCCAAAAGAACCAACAGATCTGTCCTAGAAGAAGTGCAACCAGAATGCTCCTTGGTAGCAAGGATGCCTAGACTGTGTCTTACATATTTTGGACATGTAGTCAGGAGAGATCAATCCCTGGAGAAGGACATCATGTTTGGGAGAGCGGCACATCAACAAAAAAAGGAAAACCCTCCACTAGATGGATTGGCACAGTGTCTACAAGAATGGGTTTAAACATAAATAATATTGAGTGTCTGGAAAGGAATTTGGGAGTGCTTCAATCTGCTGTACATAGGGTCGCTATGAGTCATACTTGACAGCACCTAACAACAACAACAAAGTTTATTCAGTCCTTCACAATATAACTATTGAAGAAAGAAAGTTGAATCTGAAATTTTTCTTTAGGAAGAAACTTTAATTTTTAAAATAAAATATATTTATCTATACAAATGGTCAAAATAACCAGTATATGATAGATATATATCTCTATATCTATCTATCTATCTACCTGTCTATCTATCTAGATGGGTTATAAGATACTAATTTTAGGATTTAGGCCAGTTGGTAGAGCACCGCTCTGCATTCTCTGAGGTCCCCGGTTTGATTCCCAGCACCATAAAAAGGGAGAAGGACACGACAATCCACTCCCAAGACAATTGCAAAACAGTCAGACATTGAAAACCCCATGAGGATCACTATGAGTCAGACATGACTTATGACTCCATGGCACCTAACAACAACGACATTTTTAGACTGCACAAAAATGATGTTGCCTTTAAGGTTTAGAAAAATCTTTGTTCAAAGAGGTGTTTTGATAAGCAAATCAGTTTGTACCAAACACAGTTACCATTAACTTAAAGGCTGTTGATTTTATTAAGAACCATGCCTTCATGTTTTTTATAGTCAGTCTAATTTTTCTTTACCCTTTACTTTCTCACTTAGTTTGGCACAATACTTTAAGGATAGTAATGTTTACCCTTGTTTGAGCTTACATAAAAAAAATTCTTTGCCTTAGAATATTAGAAATGTTAGCTTTAGATCTGGCTCATTCAATTCTAGTCATAACAAAAAAATTTTAAAAAATTGTATAGCAAAATGTCCAGTAATCTAACCATCAAGTACGTGCTTGATGTTTTCAGAGTCTGTTAGGCTAACAACTAGTCAATGTCAATTTTTTAAAGGCCTCTCTGTAATAAATGGCCTCTCAATTTGCAATGGTAGTTGACAGAAGCTAAGTGAGAGAAAGAGATAGAGACAAGCTTGTGTCCAGTAAGAAGGTATCAGTAAGATTAAGATAAACTCACAAAGTGGTATGTGACCTTCTCAGGTAGATGAAGGAGTATATCAGATGTTTTTAAAACTGGTGATTTTCAGAAGTGTCAATATGATAAACAGGACAACCTGGCTCTATAAGTTATTATACTTCTACAATATTAATAGGCTGTTTTCCCTCAGTACTGAGGGGTTGAAACCAGGTCTCACACATGATGGGCAAGTGTTCTACTACTAAGCCAACTATGCCATACCAAGAGAACCTTGGAAAAAATTGGAATCTAGAGAGGCCAACAATGATAATTTCTTTGTTGCTAAAAACTAAAAGTTGCTTGGACACTAAATTGGTTTCCAAGTAAGTATTTCATTACATATTCTTTTAAAATAAAGTTCATGATTTCATACTGCATTTTGCTTTACTTAAAAGCAATATATTTTGAAGTTCAACTTCATATTTATAAAACTGATAAAATTGCAAGATCTTATTTTTTTAAAAAAATGTCTTATTATCGAGCTTGGCATAGTGGTGCAAACATATAATTCAGCACTCAGGAGGCTGAGGCAGGAGGATCACCAAGAGTTCAAGGCCTGTCTGGGCTACATAGGGAGTTCCAGGCCAGCCTTGGTTACACAATGAGACTCTGTTGCAAATAAACAATCTTATTATCTCCTAACTAATTCCCTTGAAAATTAAATATTTCTCTCATGGAGACTATATCCTTGAAACTCTTTAGTGAATACAACAAATGCAATGATAGAAAATGCTTCATTTTAGGCTTCTGGATTCCTATATGCCCACAAGAACCATTAAGCTAAGAAAAACACCTAAGTAATTAAGGCCATTCTTGAATGCATTCAAGAAAGATCTGAGGAAGTAGCTCAAAGTAGAGTCTTCCTTAATGATGGGACTGGAGGAAAGCCCCTGGAACCTCCATTTCCTGATGTGGCACAACTCAAAATGAGAAGAAACATAGTGGCTGCAATAATGGGCTCAAACATAGAAAGATCATGTGCATGGCACAGTGTTAGGAAGTGTTTCATTCTGTTGTTCTTGGGGTCACTATGGGTCAGATCTGACTCAAAAACATCTAAAAACAACAACAATTAAGGCCAGGGATTTTTAACTAGTTGTATTTTTATCATATAAATATTGATCTGCTGATTTTTAAAAATAAAAGGTATACTTTATATACTACAAAAGGAGGAATATTTATGAAAATCATCTCATTTCAAGAAATATAATTATTTTGTTAATTGTGATATTTCAAGGCAAAACCAAGGTTTGTTTTGTCTTCATTGCTTGAACATTACATTATCCTCTGTTGAGTCAATAGATATTTTCATTAGTACTATCATGTTTT
>VMDO01032826.1:0-18571 GCA_007922755.1 Pedetes capensis
GTGGTGGGTGCATAAATTTGAATAATAGTCATATTAACTGGCCTTCCTTGTAGGCGTATGGATATTATTCTATCACTGACAACATGTATTTCATGACAGATCTTGAAGTGTCTTTTTTGATGATGAATGCAACCCCATTTCTCTTTAGTTTATCATTCCCAGCATAGTAGACCATATGATTGTCTGACTCAAAATGGTCTATGCTGGTCCATTTTAGGTCGCTGATGTGTAGAATGTCAATGTTTATGTGCTCCATTTCTCTTTTAACGATTTCTAATTTTCCTAGATTCATACTACGTACATTCCATGTTGCAATTATTAATGGATGTTTACAGTTGTTTCTCCTCATTTTGAGTCATGCCACATCAGCAAATGGAGGTCCCTGGGGTTTACTCCATTTCCATCATCACGGTAGACTCTACTTGGAGGAGGCAACTCTTCCCCAGTAGCCTTTTGAGTGCCTTCCAACCTGGGGGCCTCATTTTCTGGCACTGTATCTGACAGTGTTTCTTTGCTATCCATGGGGTTTTCAATGGCTAGTTGTTTCGGGAATGGTTCGCCAGGTCCTACTCCCTAGTCTGTCGTAGCCTAGAAGCCCAGCTGAAAACCTGTCCACCATGGGTAACCTTGCTCATATCTGAGGTACCAGTGGCAGAGCTCTCAGCCTCATCGCAACACACAAGCCCCCACTGTGCGGCAAACTGACAGATGTGTGGGGGACAGAGAAAATAGGAGGGAGAAAATAATAAAAGAAAGAAAGAAAAGACAAATTCAAAAATGCAAACTTGGTCCAAACCCAGATATATCCCTAAAGTTTAGAAACACCAAAGATTTTTTAAAAAACAAAACTAAAAGCTTCCAAGAGAGTGAAAAACAAAGTTTGTCACTTACAAAACAACCAGTATCATACTATCACCACAAAAAGGTATGTTAGAAGCCAAAGCTCAAATGAAAAGTAATCCCAAACCTAGAATTCTAGCCCAAATAGTCATGGAGGTGGAGGTTGGGGTTTCAGACATGCTAAGAGCCAGAAAATTAACTTCCATGCACCATTCATAGAGTTCACTGGAAAGCATTCTCCAGCCAAGCCAAACAGGTATCTGAGAGAAGAGCATGGGATCCCAAAAGAGTGGAAGTAACCAGAAGGGAAAGGAATTGAAATCCTAGAGTTGCCATTCTTGGAAATGCCTGGATGGAACCAAGCAAACTAGAGGACAGAGCTTGTGAAGGAAGATGCCTTCCTGAGTCAAGCAAAGTTCCTGTAACAAGGCCTTGCTGGAGATCCTATGGCTAAGTTGAAAGAATAGCATTTCTCTGCAAACAAGAAGAAATGCAGCTTGAAATACGAGGCAAAATGGACAAAGTGTGTAAGAGGAAGTCATAGTTCAAATACACAAGTGAACACATAGTTCAAATATACAAAAATGAAAATGTGCCATAATTCTGAGTGTGGACAGAAGGATGAAGACAGATTCCATCTGATAATGACTCTCAGAGCGTTCTCCTTGAATTAAGGGGATGTGGAATTTAGAGTTGAACCTTGTCTGTAGGTCTACCAGGTCGCTTGGTAGAGTGCTGCTCTGAGCTCTCTGAGGCCCTAGGTTTGATCCTCGGTACTGCAAAAACTGGAGAAGGACATAGCAGCTCACTCCTGAAGCAATCTCAAAACAACCATTGAAGACCCTATGGATAGCAGAGAAGCACTGAGGTAGTGCTAGACATGGCACAGTGTCAGGGAGTGTTTGGTTCTGTTCTATATTGGGCTGCTAAGAGTCAGACCCAACTTGACAGCACCTAACAACAAAACTCACACTTTCATTGTGAAGGGAGTAGCAATTGCATAATTATAATGTAAATACTCAGTGATTTTCAATTTTTAAAAAATCAACATATAAACAAAACACACAGGACTTATTGGCAATTACAAAACAGTATATAGATATTACCAACTTAATGTAAAAGTGATAGAAAAAGCTAGCAGAGTTAAGGCTACCACTAACAGATGAATGGCTTATTTTATAGTGCAGAATTAGGAAATACTGTCTGAAGTTGCAATGTTAAGGAAGACCATCCTTCAAAAATGTAAATTAAAATGTACCATTTAAAATTGCATGGCTTGGAGCTCAGTGGTAGAGCAAATGCTTCACATGGAAGGCCTGGGTTCAATCCCCAGCAGTAAAATAAAGTAAAACAAAATGAAGTCACATGGGTAAGCAGTGCAACAACAAAAGCAAAATTAGGAGGCTACTACAAGTGAGCTAAATCTTCCTTTTCTGTACTGAAAAATAAGTTAGCACTGTTTAAAGTTGAAAAGCCACAAAAAAGATATCGAAGCATTTAGATAGTGAAAACTTGGAAGTGAATTAGAAGAATTAGAAATGGAGATGGCTAGTCACAGGGAGAGGTGAGAGACTAGAAAGGGACATTTTTGCTCCTCATTTTATAATATCGTCCTATGTGGCTAGAAGACATTTTACACTGTGCACATATTACTCTAGTTAGTTAAATAGAGGGTGGGGAACAGGCAAACCTAAGTAGACACTCTGTACTAAGGACCATGACCCCAGAACTCTCAGAGAGGGGACACATGCACAAAGGAGCCCCTCAGATAAGGAGCAATCCAGGGGCGCTCCTTGAGGGCTACCCAAGGCGAGCACCCCTCTGGGAGTGCCCACCATATGCCCACAATACAAACATTGTAATGGCTGGGATCCAGGGAGAACAAGATCTACAGTGTTTCAGTTGGCCACAGGCTCTAGAGGAGCCAATCCTACAAGGTGGTCTGCACTAGGGACCAAGCAAGGTCATAGTACACAATGGTCTCAACCGCAGGCCTGGAACATGGCCTCCCTGGACTGTCACCAGCTGTGTGAAAATCCCAATGCTCCAGGATTGCAGACTAAACAAGCTTATTTGCATCAAGCCCTCAAAAGAAAGCACAAGAGTAGTGCTCACTGCTGTTATTTATTATTTTTTATTATTGTTATATTCCTTCAGACTCCAGCTTAACAGGGAGCCTAAGGACAGCAAGGAATGTGGGGACACTGTTGGGTGATGATCTCCTAGAGCTTCCTCTCTCCCTGACTGTCAGAGGGACAACTGCACTTTAGCCCGAGAAAGGAGAATGCCAGCTTGATCCCGGGAACATCAGCCATTCATACTAACACTGGGAACTAGTATGTACTGAGCGTGGGCCACATGTCAGGAGTGTGCAAAGCCCTGCACACATCATCTCATTCCGTCTTCACAACCATCAGGTGGGGCAGAAGAGGAAACTCTGAGGAGTCACTATGTCAAGCCACAGGAAAGCGCTGTTATTCAGCCACTTTGTAACCTACAAACAAATGCAATCTGGCATAACTCAATTTCAGAGGCAGGTAGCCCCAGCCAGCCACTGACAAGCCAGGTCTCCAGCCTGGGTCGGGCTGTGTGTCACGGGATGAGAACACTGCTACACCATGACTGAGAACGTGCCCACAGTGAGTGAGCCACGGGAAGAAGAAAAGGCACAGGGCACTCATGAAAGTAACTTAGCCTTCCTGGCATCATATGGAAGAGGCATTAAATCCTTCAAAACGATCTTAATAGGCCGACAAGGGTGAACCCAGATTTGTTGGACTTGATGCTGGTTCAGTTTCAGGGATCTCCTTTAAGACAAGGATAGAAATGAAAACACACGCCTATAAAAATGTAGATATTTTCCCTGTTGTCTCTGGAGAAGGAGTTGGCCACTCACTCCCCAAACAACCTCGAAACAACCAGCCATTAAAAACCCTACATAGGCCACCATGAGTCAATAGACTCCATGGCGCCTAACCACAGTCCCTGCAGGTGCCCTTCTCAGAAACTGCAAGGCCATATTCAGCCCTGTTGGTTGGTTTTCAGGAGCATGAGGTACACCGGATGGCAGAGAGGGGAAGGCATTCGAGGCCACCCACCTGTCAGAGTTTCGGGGAGCACATTGCCTCGCCCCCATGCAGAGGCAGGTGCAGAGACCACTCCATCCCTCTGGCCCAGTGCCACCACAGCTGAGGCAGTGGCCAAAGCCCCAAAGCCGGAATCCTGAAAGGCCTCTGATCCATCATTCTCCCCAACCAGCACTTTTTACCTGAACCCCTCACCCACCTGACCTCCCCTTCTCCATGCTTCCCTCTTCCTTCATCACCTCTCAGTATAGCTTTGCTCCCTGAACACTTGAGCACAGACTCAGTCTTCCCCTTCTTATTTCAGAAAATTCTGTAGGTGGAAAGAAATTTAATCAGTAATAATAATGCTTTCTATTTTTAGAGCCTCTGCCTTCCACACAACCCAGCGAATGCCACAGCTATATCAGAATCAGGTAAAAGGTTGAAAGAGTCTTCTAAAGGTCTCCTAGGAAGGTCTCCTGCAGCAAGACAAAACTTTCCTGAAATCTCCCTTGGGCAAGTGGTGGCGTCCCTAGTCTGACTCTGGAATCAGACCCAGCTCCATCCCCAGTAAGCTCACCCTCCACCCCCTGCCCTGCCAGGCCCCTTCTCTCCACCTTGGCTCCCTGCTCTCTCCCTGGAATTGTCCTAATGGTTTCCTGATGCTCTCCCAGCCTCCCACCTGTCACCCACCTGAGCTCCACCCACACGCCATGATCGTTCTAAAACCCAGCTCTGACCACGAGTGGAATGCAAGGTTAGATGTGCACCGTGCTGCTGGGAACGCAATGAGGATAGAGATTTTTTAAAGTATCACAAGTCAGACACAAAAGATCGTAAGAGATCACCAGAAAGAGCTGCAGGGAAGAAGTACGGGAGGCAAGGGACAGGGCCAGCCCAAGTGTAAGTCCTAAGGACATGGATGTGAGAGGCCAGTGAGAACAGCAGAGCAGACAGGCGAGGGTGCAGAGAGGCGTTTCCAGCAGAGGATGGACAGCAAGGAGGGTGGGCCAACCGAGAGGCCGCTGAGAGGCGGACAGCACGTGGAACCATGAGCAGAGAGTTAGTTCTTTCAGCTGAGAGGGAGGAGAGCAGACAGAAGAGAGAGGAGGGCACTCCCAGAGGTGACACTGCACTCTGTCTCACCTGTCCCTGGGCCTCCGGGCTCCTTGCACTGCCCTTTCACCCCCATATGTATACACACATGTGCACACCTCGCCCCGTCTGTGGGGTAAATACTCCCGGATAGCTGCTCCTGCTCCGGTCTCTAAAACACAGGGCAGTAAAAAAGTCTTGGAATTGGAACCAAACCAGGTATGGTGACTTGAGCCTATCATCCCAGCGCCTCCGGAGGTGAGGCGGACGCAGGAGAATGGCAGGTTCAAGGCCAGAGGCAGCCTGTGTAACTTAGCAAGACCCTGTCTCAATTTAAAAAATGAAACATGGGGATCAAGGTGCAGCTCAGTGGCAGAGGTGAAGTAGGCATGAGGCCCTGGATTCAGCCCCCAGTACCACAAAAAAATTTTAAGAAAGAAAAGATTTGGAACCAAAAGCCCTGGTTTCTAATCTGCCATAAAACCATTTGGCCAGCCCGCCCCGCCTCAGCTTCTCTGGCAGTTGAGCCACCATAGGCAAACCTAGGGCAGTCTGTAGACACAGGCAGTCCCAGTGGATGTAATTTCAGTGGAAATTGTGTTGTTTTCTTTGAGACCCTCTCCACATTCCCCATGAGTTCTCTGTCCCCAGACTCTTAGAGAGAAGCTGCCTTCGACAGTGAGGGACATTTGTAGGCTTGGGCTGAAGGTGCTGGAGGCACTACTTCAATGGGACCCTTTGGGTTTTTCTGGCCTCGAGCTGGGATGGGGCTGATAATTGGCAGAGGGGTCAGGCTAGCAGAGCAGACCAGGACGTGTGTGTCACTATGGCTGAAGGTGAAGGGGGTGGAGAAAAAGGTACAAAAAGGGCGAATGAAAGTGAGGAGGCAAAGCAAAGCTGGGCTCCACAAGGAAAGGGCTACTGTGGACGAAAAGTGGCTGGCCGGCTGAGGAGGGGTCGGGGCCCAGAGGGCCAGGACAGCATGTCCTCACCCTTGCAGCGGGCTCTTCCCCCGCCACACAGGCCCCATGGAGTCCTGACCATGGATGGCCTGCAAGCTGGGGGATTCCCCAGGGCCAGGGCTAGGGCCAGGGCTGGGGCAGAAAATGGGTAACTCCACCAGCTCTCAGGGACGGCCCTCAGTTTCCAGAGCTGCTTCTGAGGAGAGGCTCTCTGAATGCTTGCTTTTCCGTGACATCACTGTCAGTGACCTTTGTGGGTCAGCAGGGTGGAGTCCAAGGGGATGGGGACAGGCCACAATTCTTTAGTCATCACAAAGGTTGGGATTGTGAGCTGCCAGGCCCTGCAGAGCAGCCACAGTGAGGACAATGGTCCCTGCTGGATTGGGACCCGCTTTCCTGCCCTAGGATGTTGCAGGACTATAGTGGACCTGTTGTTTGGGCTCCTTTGCCATATTAAAAAGCACATTGTTGAGCACAGAAGCTCTGTGTGTGTGTGTGTGTGTGTGTGTGTGTGTGTGTGTGTGTTTGTGTGTGTGTACGCGCTCCCAGGAGCAGAGGGGTAAAGAGTCTTGGAAAAGTGAATTTTGCTTTTAGAACAAGTGATGATGATGTGGAGCAGAAAACTCACAAACCAGCCAGCAGAGAGAGATGCATTTTTCTTTTCAGAAGCCTGGGGAAGGACAGAGGGAAGGAGAGGAGGAAAGAAGAGAGAAGGGAGAGACTTCTGTGGGTATTTCAAGAACACCAAATAGCTTTGGAAGAAATCAATGAGCCCAGTCACTCCAGAGCTGATCACAGCTGACTGCCCAGTGGTCACTTAAAATAATAGCCGTAAATGCTTGAAGGAAATTACTCAATTACCATATTGATTTGGGATTCCAGCTGCCTCCTCCCAACCTGCAACATATATGAGCACCACCACAGACCCCTAGATATTGTTTCTGTTTTGCTTCTTTTTAAAAACTAAGGTAACTGGCATGACCTATTCTGCCCATGTGGAAAATGAATAAAGTTATATCAGTTTTTATAAGCATGCTAATCACTTGATTGGGCTGGGATTTAGCTCAGTGGGTAGAGCACTGCGCTGCTGTCTCTGAGGTCCCGAGTTCAATTCCCAGCACCACAAAAATGGGAGAAGGGCCTGGCAATCCACTCCCAAGGCAATCCAGAAGCACTCAGCCATTGAAAACCCTATAAGGGTCGCTATGAGTCAGATACCGAATCGACGGCACCTAACAACAACAACAGCAACAATCACTTGATCCCTCCTGTGCACATTGAAGAACAGCCCATATTGTCTCTTGGGATCTCCTCCCCCAAAGCCAAAATGCCCCAGGTGCACGCTCGGCCCAACTGGTTAGTGCAAAGAAACTACTAATCAATCTGATCAGCTCACCAGCCCTTCCCCACCCCAGTTCCTGCTGTTGTCACCGCTAATCCCTGCCACGTGGTGCTGCCAATGAAACCATGCAGCTCCATACAGATTGACATCTTGTCCCCACTAGGCCAGCACCGGGCTTGCCTCAGGCCCTGTGTAGGAGCAGGGTTTCTCAAAAGAGGGCAATCCTGCTACTTCAGCATGTACCCACTCACCCTCAACTGCGCTCACATGAGCCACTTGCCCCGAGGTTGTGTCCTTCCCAGCAGGAGGGGCTTCAGAAGCAGCAGCCTTCCCCAGGTGTTCCCACTAACAGCCCTGGGCACTTTCTTCCTCTGCCAAGCCTCAGCCAGGGCCATTGAGACCATTGCAAGCCATGTTTACCATTGGCCTGCAAAAGCTCAAACCAGGACTGGCAAGTGTCTAGGGCACTGCCTAATCCAGTGTCCTTCCTTTACCTATGAGGAAAACTTGGCCCTACAATCCCAAGTGACCCACCCAGAATCACACTGCCCATATGCATAGTGAGCCCTTTTTATTTTTTATCTTGAGACAGGGTCTCAGTAAGTTACGTGTCTCCCTCTGGCCTCCAACTCGTGATCCTCTTACCAGTACCTTCCAAGTCGCTGGGATTACAGTCACAGGCCACCACGCTCATTTTGTTAATTAACTTGTAAAGAGAAAATATTTAAGCAGGGCACTGTGCTGCAGATTGCAATCCCAGAGAGTTGCGAGGCTGAGGCAGGAGGACTGCAAGTTCAAGGCCAGAGGCAGTCTATGCAACTTACTGAGACCCTGGTTAAAACTAAAAAATAGAAAAGAGGCTAGGGTACAATTCAGTAGTAGAGCACTTGGCTAGCATGTGCAAGGCCCTGCATTCAACCCACTAGTACTGAAAAAGAGAGGAGAGAGAGCAGTTTGTTTTAGCTTATGGTCTGGGAGTTTCTAGTCCAAGACTGAGGGCCCCATGGCTCTGAGCCTATCAAAGCAGCACCTCACAGTGGCAGTGTATGAAAGAGCCAACTGCTCATCTCAGGCCCTGAAAGAAGAGTGGAAGAGAGGAAGGATCTAGCGTCCACAGTCCCCTTTTGTGGGTACCCAATGACCTAAGGACCTCCCACTAGGCTCCACCTCCTTAAGGTTCCACCATCTCCCATGAGTTCCACCCTGGGAACCAAGTCTTTAAAACAGGGTCTTTTGGGGGACACTTATCCAAACCCTAGGACCTCCACCAATGCCTAATCTTAAAGAAGTCCCTAGTGTTTGCCTCTGCAGGAAACATCCCACCTCCCAGAACCCCTCTGTCCTGGCGAACTGGGCTAACTAGCCCTTTCAGGGTCTGCCCCACTTGTCAGCCTTCCTCTGTATTTTTACACTCTCTCCCTCCACTGGTTTTATCTATCATCTCACACCTTTTCTAGATTAAAAACAAGTGCTTTTGTGCCAAGTGGTGCATACCTGTGATCCCAGCTACCCAGAAGGCTGAGACAGGAGGATCATGCGTTCCAGGCCAGAAGCAACCTGTGCAACTTAGCAAAACCCTGTCTCAAGATTTAAAAAATTTAAAATGGCCTGGGGGTGCAGCCCAGTGGTAGAGCATTTGCAAAGTATGTGTGAGGCCCTGGGTTCAACCCCCAAGTACCACACACAAAAAAAAAACCTCCTTTGATTCTCTAGACCTTCTTTACTTCCTCTTTTCTTCTCCCCTCTGCCATGGCCTTTCCTCTTCTCTTTTGTTCCGTTCTCCCAACTTTTCTTCTCTCAAAACAGTTTTTGAAAAATACACACACACACACACACACACACACACACATCTCCCTTTTCCAGGGCCCTGGGTTGGAATGGTCACAGTCCTAGCAGTGTCCTCAGTGAGTGGTAGCCAAAGGACACCAGTGTGCGAAGGTCTGGGAAGGCCAGAGGTGGCCAGCAGAACGGCAGCAGGACAGGCTGTGATGCCCAGAGATGCCTGTGCTCTGCCACTCTCCCAGCTGTCAGAAGGGAGCAGCCCAGACTCGTCCCCATGGTGTGGTGGATTCCAGGGGTCCAGGTTCTGAGGCCAAGGACACCTCAAAACCAGAGGGGCATTTGTCCTGCTGCTTCAGTGGAGAAGGTCCCCAGCAGCAGGCCCTCCCCACCTCCTGCCTGCCAGTCTCTCTGCAGTCTCTCCCCTTCCAGAGGGAGGTTTCCTCAGGTCACAGGTGCTGCTGTCCCTTCAGGGCACAGCAGGCGCTGTCTCCGGGGCTCACTCGAGTGCCTTTGTCTTCCTGACACCAAGGCCAATGACACCCTCCATACTAAGGAGAGGGGGAGACGGTGAGCCGAAAACCATGACCCATGTGCCAGGCATCGTCCTGGGCATGACAGCTACCGTGTCCTACACCCTTGTGGAGCTTACACTCTAGCAGGGAAACATACCATCCCTGTGCTTGGATGAAGTCATCACAGGCTACAGAGACCGGGCGTGGTGGTGCTGCCTGTGATCCCAGACCTCAACCCTGCAGGACCTGAAATCTCCTTGAAGAGAAGTCCACTTGCTTTTATGCCACAACTAAAAAGCACTCATACCCAGCAGCTAGGCAGCACACAAGAAGCACAGAGAGCAGCCAGGCAGGCCTGCAAAGGGGGGCATCCTGGAGGAAGTGGAAAATGTCATCAGACTTTAAAGATGGGGAGAGATCCAGGTTGGCAGAGAAGACATTTCAGGTAAAGGGTATGTCATCCACAGGAGCTCAGACAAAGGCCACCTGCAAGAGCATAAGGGATGGAGAAGACCCAATAAATTCTGGGTCAGGGAAGAGTGACTCACTGAAGGTTCTTAAACAAGGGAGTCACAAGGTGAAATGCTCTCAAATGATAGAAGCAGTTGCTTGTACGGAGCATCTTGCTCATGGTTTCAGATTGCTCTACAGACATTGCCTCATTTGATCGTCACAGTCACCTGGTGAGAGGTAGTTATCAATGCCTTTTGTAACTAAAGAAACATATAGGAGAAGTTAAAGGCCCTTCGTACACTGACCCATGTGAGGGAGAACTAAAGCTAGAACCTGGTCCATCACTGTGTAGGAGGAAAACTAAGAGCCCTGGGAAGACTGCAAGGTTCGAGATGGGAAGACCTGGGCTCTGAGACCAGCCCTGAGTTACCAGTGAACCTGGGCCAGGTCGCTGGGCTCTCTGAGGCCCTGTTTTCTAACTGTAAGCTGGGACTAACAACATCTCAGAGGGATGAAAGGTGCCTCCTGCCTCCTCTTTTTCTGCTGCTCCCCACCCAGGTGCCAAGCAAACTGAGTTATTGACCCAACTTCCCTCTCCCTCCAAAGGTGCCAAAGATCTCATCCCCAAGACCAAGTAACACTGTCCTGGGCCAGCTAGGAGTGGGCTCAGCCAATCAGCACCTCCCCACCTGAGGCCCAGAGCCTCAGCCGAGGAGGATCTGGGAAATTGTGCAGCGACCATCCCTTCTTGACAGGGCAGGCCCTGATTTAAAAAAAAAAAGAAAAACAGGATTAAAATAATGACCCACACAAATGATCTCTTAGAAACCTCACCCTTGACTTATCCTTTGGAATAAAAGCAATTTCTTATTCCGCCAAAACTCTTCACTCTATTGGGAACATTTTCATACACATTATTTCACTTGACTGGTAGAACGCTGACAGGCAGACAGTGCGGGCTTAACTGTTCTCTTTGAACAGCTTAGGCATGGGGGTGACACTGACCAGAGCCTCCCTGTCCACAGCACTCCCTCCTTAGGAGCTCAGCGTCCAGAAGCCCTGCGCCGGCAAGCTCAGCGCCCATGTCTGGAATCCCCCCCTCCCACTGGGCTCCTGAAGCATCAGCGCTGCCCACGCCAGCGAGGCTCAGGCAGTATGGAGAGGGGACGGGGAGGTGGGGGTGGGGGTAGCAGCTCTGAAAAGACCTAGGTAGCCTGCTGCTGTGTTAAACTGCCTGCTCAGCACAAGCAGGGGTCCCTGTGCCACGACCCGCCCAGCAGCCCTCCCTTGACAGTCAAACCCCTCTGCCAACCCGCTGGTGACCAGAGACCCTCAGAAAAGCAGAAGACTCACTGGCAGTCAGCTCACCTCAGCTCTGTGCTGGGCTGAGTCTCCACCTTCAGCTTGAGAACTTAGGTGTCGCTTCACTCCCAGAAAAGAACAGAGAGGTCCCAAAGAGATGCTGGCTGCTCACCCAGGCCACTGATGGACACCAGTGAATGTAGATACGCTCTAGCCAGCAGTACACAGGACTAAAGACAAAATAAGCAAGTGAGTATTTACTGAGACCCACTAGGTATTTGAGTCTCTTAGGACATATCAGAGACTGGACCTGCCCACGCCTCTGACTTCACATGGCTTATCATCTAGGTAAGGGAGCCTGAAAACAAACAAGGAAGCCAGCGCGGTGGTGCATGCCTGTCATCCAGCCACTCGGGAGGCTGAGGCAGGAGGATTGCTATTTTGAGGCCAGAGGCAGCATGCAAAATTTAGTGATGCCCTGACTCAACAATTAAAAAAATAAAAAATAGGCTGGGGGTGCACCCCAGTGGTGGAGTGCCCTGGGTTCAATCTTTCATTACTGCAAAAAATAGAAGATAATAAATAAATAAATAAATAAATAAATAGCATAATAAGTAAATAAAGAGGTATATTAGGGGACAAACCGTACGTAGAAAAGAGGTAACGTGTCTGCATGCAGTAGGGGATGGTGGTGGTGCAGGTTACTCTTTTAAATAAGATTGTCCTAAGCCTCGTTGAGGAGTTGGCATTCCAGCAGAGTTGAAGGAGAGAGAGAGAGAGACCTGCATACGGATGCCTGGAGGAGAGCTTTCCAGGTAGAGGGACAGCCAGGGCAAAGGCCTCATACTGCAGGGAAGAGGCCCACATGGCGAGTCAGGGAGGGCACAGAAACTGGGGCCTGTGGTCTCCTGAGGTGGAGTGGGATACCATAAGGACTTTGGCTTTGGCTCAGGGAAATGGACACATTTGCAGGATTTTCAGTAGACGACTGAAATGACCTAACTTGTAGAGGATCAGCTGGCTGCCCTGTTGTGAATAGACTGTCAGGGTGGGAAAGAAGAGACAGGGAAAAAGCAGGGACGAGGGAGAAGGACCTGGCAGCCCATTCCTGAAACAATTAGCCATTGAAAACCCTAAGAATAGCAGAGTAGCACTGTCTACAAATAGAGTACTGGAAAATGAGCTCCCCGGCCTGCAAGACATTCAAAAGAAGACCAGGGAAGAGCTGCCTCCTCAAAGTAGAGTCAACCTTAATGACAGGAATGGAGTAAAGTCCCTGGGACCTCCATTTGCTCATGTGTCATGACTCAAAGTAAGAAGAAATATAGTGTCTGCAACAATGGGCTCAAACATAAACAGATCGGCACAGTGTCAGGTAGTGTTTCATTCTGTTGTACACAGGTCACTATGAGTAGGGTCCAACTCAATGGTACCTAACAACAAACCACATGCCAGGCATTCTACGAGGCACTTTTATTCATATTTTCCATTTGACTTTCATCAAAATTATAGGTATTATCCTGCCCTTTTGAGGATGAAGCAACTAAGACTCAGAAAGAGTCAAACAGCATTAGGAAGCAAAGACACTGCCGTCTGAACCAACCTCTTGATCCCAAATCCACAGCTGTCACCCACATAATATTTCATAGGTGTTCTATGTCAAGGTCCAGGTCATATCCTCCCTCCTCTGTGGCCCCTCTGTCCACCTGGTCAGATATTCCCAGTGCAGTATTTTATTTGCCAGTCTCCCATGGAAGCTATGACTATGTGGGGGCTGCTTTCCCCTCTCTGTGCCTTGGTCCTTCCCCCTGGATGACAGCTTTCTTGAGAGCAGAAGCCACACCTTTTCATCCCTAGTAAAACATTCTGACCCTTAAAGTAATGTGTTCACTATGTTTATAAAAAGTACGATAATTTACACTTTTCACACACTACAACCTAGAACATTAGGCCTGGGGTTCACCCTGTTTGGTAGGTATGAGCCACACAGATCTTGGTAGCCTCAGTTATGGTTGAAAACGTATAGACTCAGAGGTTGAAGGTCTTATCCAAAGCCATACAAATGAGGCGTGGAATAGGAGCCAGGTCCCAAGCTCAGGATACCTACGGCATGGCTGAGTGATCAGGAGGGACCTAAAGCTCCCCAGAGCCCCTTGATGTATCCCAAGCATTGGGTAGAGGCCTAGAAGCCAAGCATCCTCCTTTTCCTGGTCCTTGGCTTCTCCTCTTGTCTCCTCAGCCGCTGTTCCTCCCAGTCATCCCTGGCTCTCACGGCATTGTCCTTTCCCCACCCACATCTCCTGACCTGAGCAAGGGCAGCTAAGCTGTGACTCAAACAGCAGATCTGCAGAGAGGCCCCTGCAGCTCAGCGGGGATTCCAGGTGAGAGGCCAGGCATCTTGTTCCCATGCCTCCTCCTCACCCTGGTGGAGAGGGAGAGACTACCCCTCTGTTACAGGGTGGGTGACCACTGGCCGGAAGAGGTGGATGCCTTACTAGTCACACCCACTCACAGCCCAAGACAGGAGGGCACGAGCGGCCACATGGGGCCTCCCATGAGGTGAGGAAGCCGAGCCTGTGGGACACAGGCTTCCTTGTATCAGAGGGTGGGGTGACTCTTGGTTCCCAAAGGAGGATGTAATTGGCAGGTCTGAGTAACTGCACACGCCACCAGGGAACTAAAACCTGCTACTCGGGGTAGGAAGGATGGCCTGGTGCCTTCGAGGAGGAGGCTACTGGACTAGGGGTCCTGGCTGCAGGAGCAGAGCAGGGAAAGGAGCTTGCAGTTAGGCCAGTCCATGCTTTTCCTGGTTTGTGGACATCAAGGCAGCATAGATTATAGTTAATTAATTGCACCTAACAACAACCAACGATCAACTAGTTTACCTTCACCAATCTTTCTCCCTTTCTTTCCTTCCTTCTTTCTTTCTTTCTTTCTTTCTTTCTTTCTTTCTTTCCTTCCTTCTTTCTTTCTTTCTTTCTTTCTTTCTTTCTTTTTCTTTCTTTTCTTGTTTCCTTCCCCTTTCTCTCTGTCTCTTTCTCTCTCCCCCTCTCTCTTTCTCTCTTTTCTTTCTGTTTCTTGCAGTACTAGGGAGTTGAATCCCGAGCCTCACACATGCTTTTTGCAAGTGCTCAACCCACTGAGCCATGCCCCCAGCCCATTCTTTACTTTGTGCTTTGAGGCAGGGTTTCACTAAGTTACCCAGGCTGCCTCTGGCCTCAAACTTGAGATCTTCCTGCCTCCATCACTGGGATTAAAGGTGTGTGCCACTGTGCCTAGCTTATTTTTAAATAAATTTGTGTGCTGGATTTAGTTTGGAATTACAAAAATATTATGAAGATAATATGGAGAGTTCCTGTATGCCTGTCACTCATTTCCCCGATATGATATAAAATGGATGTAGTTCTCAAAACTGAGAGATTAGCACAGGTATCACTACTGCCAAACTGCAGGCAGCCTTAATGGATTATACAGGGTTTCCTGTTTGTGTTCTCTTTCCATCCCGGGACCCAATCTGGGGCACCACACGGCCCCAGAGTCATCATATCTCCCACATCTTCTCTGGTCTAGGGTAGTTTTTCTCTTTCCTAGTTGTTTTTATGACCTTGACACTGTTGAATACTGGTCAGATGCTTTGGAGAAGGTGTAGCTTTGAATGATGAGTTTGCAACTTTAGACTGGGGCTCTAGGCATTTGGAAACAATTCCACAGGGTTGTGGCACCCCTCTTCTCATCGTTTCAGGGGTACATGATCTCACTAGTGAGGCTAACCCTCTCACTTGACTGAGGAGCATCTGCCAGGTCCTTCTAGGTTACCACGTGCACCTCTCCACACTCTAGGCTTTGGCAGTGAATCACTAAGCCCAGCCTGTGCTCAGGGGAGGGAGATTAAGGCTCCACCTCCTGTCCCCCTAGCTATTTTATTCAGTCATTTACTTGAATCAGCACGGATGTGTGGGTATTTATTTTCTTCTTTGTGTTATAAGACAAGATTGTCATTGTCCACCTGGCTGCCTGCATTGTTCCAGCTCTGGCTGCTGGGAGCAGTTTGGGCTCAGTGCCCACATTCTCCTGACAGCCTCTCACTCTCTGTTTCCTTCATACTTTCTTACTTTCTAAACTACAAGATGCTCCATCTTATCTTGTGTGTTTTTCCTATTCTTCCTAGGACGTGCCTCTTCTCCACGGGGCCTTTTGTTTGTTTTACTGGATAATGATAACTTCTTGTTGTTAGGTGTTGGGGATTTCTAAAATAATATTTCCCAGCTAGGGTCCCTCATAACAGCCTGAGGGGCTGACCCCTAGTTGACCCCAGGGCTCATCTCACTCACTCAAAACAGCCCCTCCCATTGAGTGAGCAAAGATGGCCCCCAGCCAGCTTTACCAGCCCTAACCACCTTAATTTTGATTGGCTTCCCTCACCACCTTGCAGGTAGTAACTGCCTCTACTTGGCAGTTATGTCCGTTTGCCCACTGTACCTGCCAGCTGTGTGCTCTGATTGGCTGAACCCCACCATGTGACCCCTCCAGGACCCTATAAAAGCAGGGCTCCTGGACCCCTATTCATCCCTGTAGCACCACCGATCCTGACCTCTCTGACCATCTCCTGAACCTCATCACCTGGACTAGCGCTCCCTACTCCAGCAAGACCATCTAGCAAGCTGGCGAGATGAAACCCAGGGGCCCCGAAGAGCCAAAGGCATCTAGCAAGCCACGAAGAGCCTCCCAACTCCTCCCATCCTTGGGAAGGAGGCGGGTAAAGAAGGCGAGCCGCGAGAGTCAAGACCATCGGACCTCAACTGAACATCTGTGGCTGTGGCTGTGCCTTTGAGGCTGAGCTGTACCAGCACTTAGCCTGCAGCATGGAATGCTGCAGGCCTAGAGCCAGCACTCAACGGGATAGAGCCTTGCTCTATAGGGGCTTCTTGCTCCTTGCTCTCCATAAGGGGAGCATCCCAATAAATCTTCCCTGTCCTTCTCCAACCATCTGAAGGTCTCCCGAGGTCCTTCTTTCCCGACATCGGCCACGTGTTTATGTTGAGGTTTTGGCCCTAACTTTAGCCGGGCTAGAGCTAAAACCCCAACAGTTAGGTGCCCTTGAGTTGGCATCTGACCCTATGTACAATAGGTGAAACACTATTGTCAGTGGTTCTCTGCTATTCATAGGGTTTTCAGTGGCTGATTGATTTTTGGGAGTGGGTTGCTTCTCCCAAGCCTATAGCACCTGGTGTTCCCAGGCGGTCTCCCATCCAAGGACTAACCAGGCCCAACCCTGCTTAGCTTCTAAGATTAATGATAACTAGAAACCAAAATCTGATGGCTGGTGTGCTTGTTTCTTCTGAGTGTCACAGCATTGGGCCTTGACAATGGACAAAGGTCGGAAACACACTTGTGTATACCACTCACACATTACATACATCCATTTGATCTCTGGCCAACTGCCTGCATATATTAATAATGAGTTTATAGAGATATCTGATTCTATGTCTGTACCATAGGTTAATTCCAGCTTCGCCCTCCTTCCTTGTTTATTTGTTTTGGTTTTGGTCTTTTTGACCTTCTTTTTCTCATTAATCATCTACTGGTGTTTATTTTAACTTGATTTCAACCATTAGAATGCTTGAGAGTAGAGCAAAGATTCTCAGTGTCAGTGTGTACCAGAATCCCCCAGATTGCTGGCTGAAACACAGGTTGCTAGGCCCATGCCCAGAACTCCTGGTTTAGCAGGTCTAGGCAGGCACCAAGCTGGCTGTGTTTCTGATATGTTCCCAGGTGATGCTCCCGTCTGGGGACCTCACTTAGAGAACCTCTGCTCTGTAGGAGCCCTGGGCTGTCTGGTGAAGATGGCTTTACCTTTAGGGGGCGGTGGCCTCAGAGAGTGCGGGGATGGCAGGTCTGCTGCACGCTGGTGAGTCATCAGAAAGACAGGGGAGTTGTGGCTGTACCCTCTGGAGCTGCAGCCATGCCTGTTCTTCTCACGGAAACCATTTGAGGAAAAGGGCACAAGCTCTAAGCCGGAAGACCCAGTGCCCAAATATCAGCACACTACTCATACTGCATATGCACAGAGGTGTTAAGCAAACTGGCAGGTTGTTTACTGCTTCTGAATCTTCAGTTTTTTCATCTACTAAGTGGGTAAAATACTCTCTGCCCCTCAGGTTTGCTGTGAGGATTAAATATATGCTTCCATTTTAAAACTTTTAAAAAGCAAGCTATTTCTCTTTAAAATATTGTTCAAAAACTTGTTCTGGGGAAAAATAAATTCTCACTTTAATTCAGACAACCTATAAAGCTGCAGGTTTCCCAAAGTTCACCTGCGGCTACTAGGAGAAGGGCTATCATCAGGTCTCTATGGAAATTTCCCAGAATATACAGCAAACCTGCTGGCATCTGCTGTACTCATTAGGAAGAAGAATAATTTTCTATATTTTAAAGTAAAGTTCAACCATTAAGCCCTTCTGATTATTAGATTTTCATTGTTCCCCAAACAAGATATGGATTTTCCCAACCCAGAGCTTTGGATTATGCTGTCCACCCTCTCTAAAACAGCTCTATCTAATAGAACTTTCTGCAGCAATGGGAAGATCTCTGTGCTATCCAAAGTGATAGCCACTAGCCATGTGTGGCTACCAAGCACTTTGGAGTGTGGCCAGAAGAACTAAGTTAAATTTTTATTTTATTTAATTTTAGTTCATTCAAACAAACAGACACAGCACTGGAGGTGTTAACATGTTTGTGCCAACAGATTTGGAAAACAGCTACTTGGCCAACTCACTGGAAGAGATCCATATTTGTGTCTATTCCCAAAAAAGGGGATCCAACTGAATATGCAAACTATCGGACAATATCATTAATATCACACACAAGCAAAATTTTACTAAAGATCATTCAGAAGCGACTGTGGCAGTATACAGACAGGGAATTACCAGAAAATCAAGCGGGATTCAGAAGAGGGCGGGGAACCAGGGACATCATTGCTGATGTCAGGTGGATATTAGCTGAAAGCAGAGAATATCAGGAAGATGTCTATCTAGGTTTTATTGACTATGCAAAGGCATTTGACTGTGTGGACCAGAAGAAATTATGGATAACACTTTGGAAAATGGGAATACCAGAACACTTAATTGTGCTCATGAGAAATCTGTACATGAACCAGGAGGCAGTTGTTCGAATAGAACAAGGAAACACTGCGTGGTTTAAAGTTGAGAAAGGTGTGCG
>VMDO01032827.1:0-18587 GCA_007922755.1 Pedetes capensis
TAATTAATACAAGGATGCATATATAGCATAAGAAAAAGAGAAGGAGAATAGAAAGAGGGAAGAGAGTAAAACAAGGAAGGAAGCAAATAAAAATTAAAAAAAAAAAAAAAACCTCACGCATACACGCTCCCACCCACGTATAAAATCGCTTATAGTCAGGTGCGGTGGTATACACCTGCATTCCCAGCAGCTTGGGGGCAAAGGCAGGAGGATCGCAAGCCCAAGATCACAGGCAGCCTGCGCAACCCAGAGAGACCCTGCGTCAAAAAGTAAAAATATGGGCTGGGGGTGCAGCACAGCTTTCCGCCCACTTGGGAGACCACTTGGGAGAACCAAATACTCTTGTGGGTGGGATGATATTCGACCCCACCAGAGAGAGTCTGTAGTAGGTCTGCCATGCACGGCGATTGCGCTTGAAACTGTTCTTATTGTGTCTAATTGTCCCGCAAGACTCTGCCAGAAAGGAGCACTCTGTCGGCGTGGTGCTCAGCCTCCTCCGCAGACCTCACCTTTCTCCACAGTGCAGTGGGATGACTTAGGATCCCCTCTGGTGTGTCTGGGGTCCAGGCATATGTGTGCCCATATGTCTGTGGAGATTGCGTCTGCATGACTGTCCCGCCACAACAGGAGAGAGGGAGCCGTGTTTCAGCTCTGGATGTGTACTGCTGGCACTGGTTTTCCACCGCCACAACAGGAGGGAGGTCTGAAATCCATAATAAGTAACAGGTTGTTATATAAAAGTCATGGGATCAGTCTGAAGTGATATTTTCCCCTAAATGCAGGATATTTATCTTCTGGGAATGTCTTAGTCAGCTCCGGCTGCTATAACAAAACCCCACAGACTGTGTGGCTTCAGCAACAGATATTTACTTGTTATCATTCCAGAGGTTGGAAATTTGAGACCAGTACCAACAGAGTGGATGTCTGGTGAGAACCCTCTTAGGTAGCAGACTGCTAACTTCTTACGTTCTCATTTTCAGATGGTGGAAAAGAGGATAAGCTAGCTTTCTGGGCTTTTATTTATTTTTTATTTTTATTTTTATTTTTTATTTTTTGCTACCGGGGAGTTGAGCCCAGGGCCTCATGCGTGTTTTGCAAACATTCAACCACTGACTACCACTGAGCTGTATCCCCAGATACAGCCTTTTTTTTTTTTTAAACATTTTACTTTGAGACAGAGTCTTGCTAAGTTATGCATGCTTCCTCTAGCCTCAAACTTGCAATCCTCCTGCCTCAGTCTCCTGAGTTGCTGGGATTACAGGCATGTACCCACTGGGCCTGGTCTGGCCTCTTCTTATAAAAGCACTAATCCTATCTGTGACCTAATTATCTCCCAATTATCTCCCATAGGCTTTGTCACTAAATACATCACATTAGGTATTAGATTTCAACATGCAGATTTGGGAGGGCCACTGCAAGGAGGATGGATGGTTCTCATCTTTTTGTTTCTTCCTGGGCCTTGGCATCTTAGACAGGTAATATTTTTTATTGAACCTAAACGGATTTCCATGTGGCACTGACATTTTATTTTAAGGACACTGCTTAAATTTAAGTGTGTTTTCTTGAAGATATTCATCTTCAACAGAGAAGACAAAGCCAAATGATGCAAATTCTACATGTCATGTAGAAAAGAGAAATTTGCCTTGACTGCACAGTTGCAGGAATTGGGCTGCAGGTTATCCATAGATAATCCTATTATGTAAAAGCACAAATAGAAGCATGCTTTCCATGCTGTCTGGGCATGTCTGGGCAGATGAAGAAAAGGCAAAAGCAGGCTAAAGGCCTGACCATAGAACTCTGCCCCCTCAAGCTTTGTGCTTGGCATAGCTCAGCCCCATCTGTTTGAAAATTCCTACTGTAAATTCTACTTTGATTCAAAAGACCTGATATTCAAACCCTGGTTGCACCAGCTAATTTTATGAATTTGGGGGAATTACTTGCACATCTTTTAGTCTGTTTCCTTATCTATGTAATGGGAATAGTGAGTAGATTGGTGCACTTTAGAATGTTGTGGGTTCCAAGCTTTTGAGTGTGAAATGAGCAAGTGAGTTCTCTGGAGCATCATTTTTTGGAGAGTTGTGAGGATTAAATGTTATGATGTAAAACCTCCTTATAGCTGCATGTCTCTCCGGGTGAGTTCAGTGGTCTTGCAACATTGTGTAAAGGCTAGAAAGCAGACACATGTAGCTTTCATTTGGCATAATAGACCAACATGCCCTGCAAATCACCCCTTCTAGGACAATGGTCCCCTGTGAAATTCTGCCCTGCCCTTCCTTCTTTCCCCAGACAATGTGACCAACCTTTAGCCACCACTCACCCACTTACCGGATACGTTGCAAAACTAGTTTTCTTGGTATCTTGCCATCTAATCAGTTCTCACCTGCATTTTTTTCTAGGTCAAAGGATCATGAGATGTTGGGTCAATAGCTGTCCATCAGGAAGTGGCTTTGCTAATGAGATCATTCATAATTCTTCAGGAACTTCAATCTGCTACTCAGGAACAAACTCTAGTATCTAAACCCTGCACAGATCTTCAATTTTTCTAACTAGCACACCTGAATTATAGCTCAATTAGGAACATCCTAGGATTGCAAGGCTGTCACACACTCTTAATTCCACTAGGATTGATTGGTGTCTCTTGCATACTTGGAGCACAGAGTTACTATGAAAGTCGTCTGGTTGTGCAGCCAGGTCAAGGCTGCCCTCCTAGCATCAGACAGTTGTTCCCACAAATGGTTTTCATGTTTCTGGCATGGAAAAGAGATATGATAAAGGCTATTACTTGCCTGTGCTTCTTTCTATACATGCTGGGCAGTGATCTAAGCAAATAACATGTATTAATTCATTAAATTTATGAGCTAAGTGCTGCCATATAAGGAAATTGAGGTGCTAGGAGGTTAAGCAGCTTGGTCCTAGTTACATAGCCACACTAGACCATTTTGCCTTTTGCTATTACAAACTGGGTGGGTGGATCTCTATAGTAATATTTAATATATTTTTAGTATACGCAGAGGGCCATTGATTTCTGTTACTAAATTTGAAAAATTTCTTTGCAAATAGTCATGCAAAAGACCTTTTAAGACAGGATTAATTCAACAGTCATGTAATTCTAATACTTTAAAATGTATATTTGGGTCAGAAATAATGAAAATCTCATAATTTTCTTAATCTAATGTGATTTTTAAAAAAGTTTTAGTGCTTTTTTTCCTCTTGCATAGTTACTCTAATTTGGCTTATTGGGACCTAACCTGTTGAATGTGGAAGAAAAGAAACTAAATACTTCCAAAACATCCAGTTGATAGTTTCACTCAGCCAATTGTTTTGTCACTTAATATGATATCCCTGACAA
This sequence comes from Pedetes capensis, assembly GCA_007922755.1. NCBI lineage: Eukaryota > Metazoa > Chordata > Mammalia > Rodentia > Pedetidae > Pedetes > Pedetes capensis. The sequence continues at coordinate 3,350 of VMDO01032827.1, forward strand.
GAGCTTTTCTTTAGTGTAGCAATAATTTTGTTGCTATTTACATACTATGCATTTAACAGTAAAATGTTATTTACCTAGTAGGTACATGGTAATATTTAATGAATAAAATAGCAAATGAATTAATACATATTTTTGACAACTCTGGACATATCTATGCCACATAAAAATGCTCAGTTTACAACTATCTTTTGAAAAATTATTAATCAGAATAAAATTCACCTCATAGACTTAGCTACTGATAATTTCTCATTACTGTTTCCTTCTGTTTAAATGAGGGGTGGGCTGGGAAGGGAGGGAGAAGTGAAAGGGGACCCTCCACAGTCTTGGCTCTTGAACCTGAGAGACCTAAAGTCCTCTTTTGTTAACAAATATTTTGTTATAATCTTTTACTATTCCGAAAGTAAATTAATACAAAATGTATTCTGTAATACACATAATTTGAAGAATATATAATTCCTTATTTTAATACAAAAGAAAAGGGCTGCAGGTGTGGCTTAGTCGTAGAGGGCTTGCCTAGCACATGCAATGCTCTAGGTTTGATCCCCAGTACCACAAAAAAATAAAAAACAGGAAAAAAAATCAAACTAAAACAGAGGAGAAAAGGAAGAAATAGATATGTTTAAGCATGGAAATGTACAGATACAGCTCTACCACACAACATAACGGAATAGTCCAAAGCTTATACTGATTTGTTGTTAGATGCCATCAAGTTGGGTCTGACTCATAGCGACCCTATGTACAACAGAATGAAATACTCTCTGACACTGTGCCATGCATGCAATTATTTTTGTGTTTAATCCCATTGTTGCAGCCACTGTGTCAATCCATCTAGTTGAGGGTGTTCCTTTTTTTCATTGACCCACCATTCTCCCAAACATGATGTCCTTCTGCAGGGATACAGCTATGCCTTAAAATATAACAAAGTAGTCCAAAGTGTATATTGATAGTATGTTGGAATTTAAATGAAACAGAAATCTTCAAGTTGATTCTTTTTAATGTTTAATATTTCAAATAAAGACTAAAAGGGTGTGTTTAAATATATACTTAGAACCACCATGAATCAAGGGCTACAAATGCTGACTATTGTCCATATGCCAGTAGTGGCTCAGTTTCTCAAGCTGACATGCTGCTGGTGACATGAACGTCAAAGATGGCTAACAAGTAGCTGGGCATGGTGGCATATGCCTGTAATCCCAGCATTTTGGAGGTTGAGGCAGGAGGATTGTGAGTTGGAAGCCAGCCTGGCCTACACAGTGAGCTCAAGGCTAGCCTGGGCTTCAGCATGAGACCTTTTCTCGAAAATTTGTGGGCTACAGATGTAGCTCAGTGGTAGAAGAAGGCATAGCGCATGTGATGTCCTGGATTTGATCCTGAGTACCACTATCACCAAACACCAACAACAAAGCAACAACCTACCAAAGAAAAAAAAGGTAGTTAACGACTCTTGATAAAGGTCTGAGCGAGATAAAGCACAATCTTCCCTCAATTCATTTGGTAGTTGTATTCATGGAACATTCAATTTCATTAAAACTATGCTAAAAATAATTTGTGTTTATATATAAAATAGAAGGGGCATTAAAAATGAGAGAAATGGGACAGTAACTTTCATTGTTTTGGGCTGATGTTTGCACTTAAAGATGCCTAACATACCTTGATCACCTCATGTTCTTAACACTTTTTGAGGTGAGACATTTGAAATTTATTCTCAAGTATCCTGAAATACATAATAAATTAACTATGGTCATCTGCTGTGCAATAGATTTCAAAACTTATTACTCCTTTCTAGCTGAAACATTGTACCCTTTGACCAGTATCTCCATATTCCCTCCTCTTAACTTCCCCTTTCCCAACCTCTGGTAACCACCATTCAAGTCTCTGCTTCCATGAATTCAATCTTTTTAAAGATATTCTACACATAGGGCTGGGGTTTACCTCAGTTGGTAGAGCGCTTGTTCTGAGTGTTCTGCGGCCCTAGGTTTGATCCCTAGCACTGAAAGAATGGAAGAAGGACCTGGCAGCCTCTCAAAACAAGATAAGCACTGACATAGCACAGTGTTGAGTAGTGTTTTATTGTGTTGTACATAGGGTTACTATGAGTCAGACCTGACTCAACGGCTCCCAACAACAGCAACAACAACCCATAAGTGAGATCAAACGGCATTTGGCTTTCTGTGTCTGGCTTATTTCATTTAGTATAATGTCTTCCAAGGCCTGCAGCCATACTGTGGCATCTGATCCCATCAGATCTTGGAAGTTAAGCAGGGTCAGGCCTGATTAGTAATTGGATGGGAGACCACCTGGGAACACCAGGTGCTGTAGGCTTGGGAGACAGACCCAGCAACTCACTCCTCCCAAAACAATCAGCCACTAAAAACCCTATGAATAGCAGAGAAGCAGTAACAAAACAGTTTCGCCTGTTGTACATGGGGTCACTATGAGTCAGATATTGACTCCCTGGGACCTAACAACATCAACAATGTCCTCCAAGTATATTCAATATTCATGTTATTACAAATGACAAAATTCCCACCTTTTTAAAGGCTGAATAGTGTGCCAGGTGTACATATACATTTTCTCTGTGCATTCAGCTGTTCGTGATACTTAAGTTGTTTCCATCTCCAGGCTATTGGGAATAGAGCTGCCATGAACATGAGAGTCAGGTGAGGGATGTCTCTTTGACATACTGATCTCAATCCTTTGGGTACACCCATGTGGGGAAGAGCTGGACTATATGGAGTTCTATGTTTAGTTTTCTGAGGCACCTCCGTACTGTTTTCTATAATGGCTGCACTCATTTACATTCCCACCAAGAATGTGCAAGAGTTCCCATTTCTCCATACCCTCACTGGTATTAACTTTCTTCTCTTTTCTTTTCTTTTCTTTCTTTCTTTTTTTTTTGTAATAGTCATCTCAGCTGTCAGGTTTTTAATTTGTATTTCCCTTATAATTAGTGACGTTGAACATTCTTCATGAACCTGTTGGCTGTTTGCATATCTTCTTTTTAGAAAAATCTTTATCTATTTTTCAGTTGGGTTTTAGTTTTCTTGCTGTTGTTTCCCCACATAACAAATAGAAGTGATGCCTCTAATTACTGGGACCACCAAAAACACTCCTGCAAATTTCCAAGTGTCTCCTAGTAGGTGAAACTGCCTCAGTTGAGAAGCACCACCCTGGAGGTTTGGGGTAAACTCAGGAGAAAGGGATTTCTCTGTCAAGTCCTTCCAGAGAGACTGGAATTCAGAGCAGCAGTTTCTTGCTATGTCATTTTATGGAACTTTCCATTTACTTTTTATAAAGCTTTTATTTGGAAAATCATGTTGAACAAATGAGTACAATATTACAAGCTATATTTGAGCCAACTCATCTGCTTTTGTTGTTGTTAGGTGTCATTGAGTCAGGTCCAACTCATAGTGACCCTATGTACAACAGATGAAACACGCCCCAACACTGTTCTATGCACACAATCTTTTTATGTTGAGCCTAGTGTTCCAACTACTGTGTTTCTTCTCATTTTGAGTCATGCCACATCAGCGAAGGGCAGTCCCACGGGCTTTACTCCATTCCTATCATTAAGGTTGACTTTCCTTTGAGGAGACAACTCTTCCCCAGTCATTTTCTTGAATGCCTTCCAGCCTGGGGGGCTCATTTTCCAGCACTATATTTGACAGTGCTTCTCTGGTATTACATAGAGTTTTCAATGTCTAATTGTTTTGAGAGTGAGCTGCCAGGTCCTTCTGCCTAGTCTGTCTCAGTCTGGAATCTCAGTGGAAACCCATCTACCATGGGTGGCCCTGCTGGCATCTGAAATGTGGGTGGCATAGCTTTTAGCACCACAGCACAACAAGCTGACAGACACGTGGAGGAATTCATCTGTAGGGTGATGCTATTGTTATCATTTTACTAACTGAGTAACTTTCCATATCTTTGCAGATACAGCCATTTTTGTAAAGTATCTCTTGTGAAGCCTAGACTTCTAGGTTATTGTTCATTTTTGGTACATTTCTGATTCTTCAGTGATTCAAGCCAAGTTAAATGACTGAGTGTAGATTTGTAATTGTTTATTAATTTCTTACCTTGGCAGTTTCCCTCTAAAATCTTCACTCTTCATATATTATAAAATTGTTATCACGTGATAGTTACATAGTAGCCTCAGTGAAATGAGTTCTTTTTGATAAAATTCATAGTAGACGAAAAAGACCAATTATTACTAACATGTACAAAGATACTAAGTTCAAAAATATCTTTCAGACTGTGTTACTTTGTCACTTCAGAAATGAGACGTGGAGTGTGAGTGGATAAAATATGTTCACTGCTATTTCATTTTTGCAAAGAAACAACTTAGTTCTTGGAGTAAGTGATCCATCTGCTTCCAAAAACAATGCAACACAGTAAATTAATATAAAGATAAAAAGTAAACTTCTTGGGTAATGAATACATCTTTATTTTCTCAGGGTCAATTTCACCCAAAGGCTGTTTTGGAGCACTGGAAGATTGACAGACGGTAGCGGCTGCCCCCTAGTGTAAGGTTCATTGTTACTGCAGACATTAATTCTTGAAATAACCAGGGACCCCACTGTTAAATGAATGGGAAATAAATTACTTTGTTTAAACAATAAAGATAATTGAGAAAGTTATATTCTCCTTTCAGAAGGAGTACTTAGAATAGTTCTTTTGGTAGTTTCCTGCAGAAATAGTCATTAAATATTTTCATGTCATTGCTTCCATTTGACTTTCTTATAATTTCCTGCTTTTTCCACTTCTGGGCTGGCAACATAATTGGCAGGACCCAGTGCTAAGTGAAAATGTGTTATCCTTTGTCTAACAAACAGAAAAAAATGTGCTATCAAAAATACAAAGATAACTTTTCCTTTCCTCTGCGATCTCTCTTGACTTGTTATGTTGTTTTAAAATTTGCTATTCAATGCCATTCTAAAGAAAAAATTTTAAATTTGAATTATTAACATGAGTTTTACCATTCACTTTATATTTTATAATGCCAAAAGTTCAAATGTAAGGGCAAATGTAACTTGCATTAAATTCAAATATGTATTTTGGAGTTACCAGAATTACACAGTTTGTATTTTGTAGGTCTTGTGCACATATATACTTTAATCAGGACAGTGAAAATGCTGCACAAAGCTACTTCTGTTGTTTTTAGTCACTTTTTGATCCATGCACATTCAACCAATGCTCTCTCCCTTGGGTTTGGCTTACTTACTGCTGAGTATAGGACTGAAAGAGAAAGGGGCCAGGGGCTGCCCTATCCCTTTGCTTCTGTTAACATTTTCAGCTTAAGTGGTTGGCTAAGTAGCAGGAGTAAGAAAGGATATGACAGGATTTCTTAGTCCTTTGTGTTTCTTAGCACACCATCGCCTTCAATCTGTGTGAGAAGCAAGTTGTGGTTTGAAAGGAACAAACGGCCTTTCAGGGCTCTCTGTTCCTAGTTGCTTAGTTGTAGATGTAACATGCTTACCCTGTACTTGATTTGAGTCTTGCTGAATTTCCTCCTACTGCAGACCTAGTGGGCTTCTGTGTTCCTGGGACACCGTGCCGTGCCTGCTATTTGCAGATAGGAAGGTAAGGAATGATGGGCATGCACCTCGCATGTATTGTTTCTGCTTGTATGCATGATCCATTGTTGCATCAGATTTCACTTACGAAGTACAAATTCAAAAATAAAATTATTAAGAATGTCATGACAGTGATAGAAGAGTATTAAACAAAACACAGGACCCTTCTGAGGTCCGGGCCCCAGACAATAACACAGGTTGCATGCCTGTGAAGTTGCTTTGTGTAACTGGAACTGGTTTTGTGAAAATACAATCAAAATCTGGTTTTGCTTGTTTGGGCTTCCATCAGTTCCAAATAGGAATGTATGATTCCATTATTATGTACAATATATTAATATAATTGTTATTTGGAAGAATGTGGAGGGAGTTTTCTTAGTGTCCAGCCTCTGGCCAGCACTTACTTATGGGCAGGGAGCCCTGTCACAGGGTCCTGGCCTCCATGGCTCCCTGACTGCACTGTGGTTTGAGTTCAGAGCTATGATTTTGGGGTGGGGATAAAGATGGTTAACACAGGAATTATGAGAAAATGTTTACTACATCTAATGGGTTATGTTTTAAAGGACTAGAAAGGATATTTGCTATAAAGAAGTGAGAAAAGAGTTTCTGATTCAGTATGAACATGTGATAAGAGTCAAAATGAGATTCACTTTTAAAACTTGCTGGACAAGTGTTAGGATATCTTCAGCTTAACTTTTCAAAAAGGGTGACTAAATATGTCTTCTAGGAGGACTGATTTTTAATTGACAATTCATAGTTTAATTTTACAAAAGATTCAATCAAAATGTGTGTGTTTAGTCAGTGGCATCATTTGAGAACGTGCTGGGTGAAGATCCGGGGAGGGAGCCTAAAGGTGGAAATAAAATCTCCTGCTTTCTGGACCCATGTGGTTTGAAAGATCAGAACAATACTCAGGAAATTATAAGAAAAATGGTGTAAAATTCAACTGAAATTTTTTATTAGTCTTGTAAAATGTTCTAATTTACTCAATTTAGACAAAATCTCTTTAAAAGACCATTTATTTTATTTTTCTCTGTAGTACTTAGAGGTTTAACCCAGGCCCTTGCACATACTTTTGCAAGTACTTGACCACTGGGCTGCACCCCAAGCTTCTTTTTTACTTTTTATCTTGAGACAAGGTCTTACTACATTATGCAGGCTGCCTCGGGCCTTGAACTCATGATCCTCCTAACTCTGCCTCTCAATTACAGGCATGCACCACCATCCTTTGCTGACAAAATTTCTTAAGACATATCTCAGTTCCCTGTGCCTTCCCAGAGGGTATCGTGAACCTCATTTGATCTTGTCTTGATGAACAACACTAATGGACATTAGCCTATCAGAATTTTAAAATTATTTCCTTTCTCTTCTCCTCTTTGTCCTCCTTCTCTGGGATGGCTGATTTCATGTCAGCCTGCCTGACTGATGGGTGCCCAGATAATAGGCTAAGCCTTATTTCTGGGTGTGTCTGGATGAAATTAGTGTCTGAGTTGGTGGACTGAGTACAGTGGATCCCCCTCCCCATGACAGTGGGCATCATGCAGTCTGTGGAAGGCCTGAATAGACCAAAGAGGCAGGAAGGGAGAATTTGTACTTTGCCCGATGGCTTGCCTAGGACGTTGACCTTCGTGTTAGTCACCTTTCCGTTACTGTGACAAAATCCCTGAGATAAACTTCTAAGGAGGAAAGATTTGTGCATAGGCTCACAGTTTCAGAGGTTTCTGGACATGGTTGCTTGATCTGGCTGCTTTTAGGCCAGTAGCGAGGCTGCAGGTCATTCCGGAAGGGCATGGCAGAAGAAAGCTGCTTACCTCATGGTGGCCAGGAAGAAAGGCGGTGGAGACAAAAATACACTGTCTGAGGGCACCCCACCCTCCATGACCTACTGCCTCCAACTAAGCCCCACCTCCTAATCCACCACCTCCCAGTAACCCATGAAGGCATGACTCCATTGGTGGATTAATCCATTCATGCGGCGAGAGCCTTCGTGGTCCAGTCACCTCCCAGCAGCCCCGCTTCTGAATGCTGCTGCCCTGGTGACCAAGTCTACAACACATGAGTTTGAGAGGACATTTAAGAGATCTGAACTATAACAGTCTCCTGTCCTGAGGCTGGGACTTATACCATTAACACTCTTGGCTCTCAGACCTTCAGGCTTCCACTGAACTGTATACCAACAGCTTTCCTGGATCTTCAGCTTGCTGGTGGCAGCTTGTGGGACTTCTCAGCATCCATAGTCACCCCAGCCAATTCCTTGTTATAGATATTTTTCTATACAGCTATGGATAGATATGTCAATCTTCTATCTATCTATCTATCTATCTATCTATCTATCTATCTACCTATCATCTATCATCTATCGGCTTTCTATCATCTAGCACCTCAAAAAACAGGAGAAGGATGAGGCAGTGCACTCCTGAAGCAACCCCGAAATAATCCCAAAGCAGTCATCCATTAAAAACCCTGTAAAGGTTGCTATGAGTTAGACATGACTCAATGGCACCTAACAACAACAATCATCTAGTTAGCTAGCTACCCATCCATCCATCATTGGTCTATCCTATTGGTTCTCTTTCTCTGGAGAAATCTCACTATGTCTTCCAATAAATGTAACCTTTCCTGTTATCTTTTCTGGGTGTGAGATTGGCTGCTGTTCCTTCTCTGAATGATCAGTATGTCTGTTTCTACCATACCTACTCTCCATTCCTTTATTGTTTGATCTGTTAATGAAATCTGCAAGTGAAGTTTGTGTCTGGGTAGTTACCATTTCTGGAGCTCTTTATTCCTTTCTGTAGCTTCATATTTCCAGGTGGTATTATTTTCTTTCTGTATGAAGAGTTTCCATTAACCTTTCTTGTGGTGCAGGTCTCTGGTGATGAATTGTTCCAACTTTATTTCACCGTGTTTTTTGAAAGACAGTAATGATCTTTACAATCAACCAGATGTGAGATTTATTTCTGGATGCACATGCTCTAGTTTTAATGAAGTGAATACTTATTCTATACATCTCAAGTCCTTGACCAGTAAGTCAGTTTACCACCCTAGAGTCAACTTGGACGAGGTTGGGCATGTGCATGAATTTCCTACAGAGGAAGCTTTCCTGCAATGGAACATTCCTTACCATGGAAGCTTCAGTGGATTTTGCATGTTCATTCCCATTGGTCTTCATGAAGAAATATAATCCTGTCTCTTACCAATTATTGAGAGCATTATGTAATAGAACTGAAAGTACAAACTACAGACCTGAGAGTGAGAATTGTGTAGTCCAATCTGTGCTGTCTCCACAATACACCTTTCTTATTTTACAGATGAGAAAGTTGAGACAATCATGTGAGAATGAAGTTCATTTGCCGTATGTGCAGAATAGAAGCCATATCTTATGTACAAATATCATGTTCCTTTGTCTTAGGTTATTTGTCCATATGAACGAGTGTGGATTCAGTAAGTTTTAGGACAGAGTAGGAATAAAGAGGAATAAATTGGGAAGGTGATAGAGAAAGAAAAGTATTTTTTTTATTTAAAAATATAATAGGATGTGGTGGCACACACCTGTAATCCCAGCAACTCTGGAGGCAGAAGGAGGATGATTGAAAATTCAAGACCAAGGCAGCCGGTACAACTTAGCAGGACCCTGTCTCAAGATAATAAAAAAAACAGGAGGGGGCTGGGGGCACAGCTTAGTGATAGAGCCCTTGCAAAGTACGCATGTGGCCCTGGGTTCAACTTTCAAGTACTGAAAAAACAAAACAAAAACAACCATATGACTATGTCACTGTCTTCTATGAAATATCTATATGTAAAATCAATCACTGATATCTATTTAAGAGAATATAACAAATATCACCTAGCCATAAATATTATGATCAGAAAGCACAGAACTTCAGGTAGGAAATAAAACTAATGTGTAAGACTTCTATAGAAGCAATAAATATGATAGACAAGATAACTTCGGAGTAAGAATACAGTGACTAATTTTCAGAGCTGGAAGAAATTTTAGTTATCATCATGGCTGGTCCTTTTATTTTACAGAAAATTATGCTAAAGCATAGAGGATTAAAATGGCTTTTCAATTCCACAATAAGCAGCAAGAAATTAGGTCTAGAACCTGGTTTATTTTTTACTACAGTTCTTTCTACTCTTTAACCCAGGTAGATCCAAATGTTTTCTCCTTAACGTGGAGGATCAAGTGAACATACAGGCTTGGAGTAAAGATCCAGAACAAAGAGAAAACAAAGATTTTTATTTGTTGTATATGTCAAGCATTTTTTTTAAGATAAATTAAAATCAGAATCATAATATCCACATGAGAACTTCCTCTCACATTTGAAAGTCTTCTTTCAAAGTACCAGAGTGTCTCAGTATAAACAGATTTTTCCCCCCCAAAGTGAAGTTTAAGTAGCATGAATACAAATCCTGAAGTTTAAACAACTGGGAATGTGTGTGCTAATTATAGGTAACATTTACAGTGTGGTAAGATCAAGCGCTGATTCTGTAAAGACTGAAGATGCCTAAATTTAGGGCATTCTGGATACAATACTGCCAAAACAGAGTCCTCCTGCAGAGGGCAGAGGAGGACCAGGCGCTGACGGTGCTGCAGTGAAGTCCTGGGAGGGAGCCCTTTTGAATCTGGCTCTGGGGGAAAACTGCAGCTCACCAGGGTCAGCTGGAGGAAGGACGCGCTATCTATCAGGCTTTAACTGCGAGCTGCAAGAAGACAAAGTTCCCAGCTCCTTCTGCACACAATCTGTGTTGCAGCCTCCATTGGAGAGTGTTAGCTCTTTTCTAAATCAAATAATGGTTGACAGAGGTCAAGGAAAGTCCATTGTGGATGTATTTCCTCTGACTTGTGATAAATAGAACAAACAAGAAAGAGAATTATGACAAAGTACTTTAAGACACTCAACTTGAGTATTTGCTTTGATGACATTGTAAGATGAAGAAAGAGAGATAAGCTAATTTTCAGTTGGGCAATATTAGAGACATTAAATCTAATGGACTTTTGAAGAATAATTAAATAAATAATTAAATAATTGAAGAAATAATTAAAGAAGTGGTAGCAGAGGGCATGGACCCCCACATGTCTGTCAGCTTGTCGTGTTCTACATAGGGTTTCTATGAGCCGGATGTAATTTCATGGCACCTAACAACAACAATGGACATGGAAGAGAGAGGGAGTTAGGCAGATATAGCAGATGGAGTGGACATGTTGAAGAAGAGAAAGGAAATTGAGGCAAAGGATATCTGGGCTTTGGAAGTGGGCCTGAGGCTTGAATGGGTAGATAGCTGACCACAGGTTTATCACCCACATACCTGGGCCACAGGTTCAATTGCTGCATTAGGAATGACAGGTGATCCTGAATTTAGTTCACTGAGAAATACTAATGTGTAACTCCAACTTGAGTCTTCACATACGTGAAGGTGGATGAGAGCAGAAAAGTCAGACCTTTCAATACTTTGGTGCCTGATCCTTCCTCCAGGGGCAAGGCCATGGGACCAGATGTTAAGACTCTGCAATAGGCAGACTTCTTGCAAATAGGTGTTAAGTGCAAACTCATGAAGTATATACTGAGAGTCAATGGGGGAAGAACCTGGCAGCCCACTCCTGAAGCAATCCTGAAACAACCAGCCATTGACAACCCTATGAATAGCAGAGAACCTCTGATATAGTGCCAGGCATGGCACTGTGTCAGGGAGTGTTTCATTCTGTTGTACATAGGGTCACTATGAGTAGGACCCAACTTGATGGCACCTAACAACAGCATGCTGAGAGTTGGCAAACAAACAGCAGAAGGGCAAGTTAGAAGGGCCTAGGTCACAACAATATGTCCTTGCCTCTGTGCCTGCTCCTCCATCAACACCTCCTCTGGCACCAGCACTACTACCAGGAGATTGAAACCTAGGTGAGAGCAGGTAAGGCCACCGGGAGTGGCGGTTAGGTGGGCTGTGTAGCCACTAACAGACTTATGTTCTGTCATCTCACTTGTTAGTGATTTGACTTGGGAAGGGGGTCATAAGGAACAGGGGATTCATTCATTTGTCTTTTTGTTCAAGGTATATTTATTGAAGGCATATTGTATACGAGGGCCTGGAACACGGGGGTGAATAGCATGATCTCTGTTCTTGTGACACTCACAGCATAGAGAAGACAGATGTTAAGTGATCAAACAGATCACTGTATAATTATGATAACTGTGTGATAGGAATCCAAGGGCGTGACTGGCATGTCATAGGTAAACTTAACCTGAGGGGAAGGAGGGAAGATGTTAGCCAAACTGGTTTAGCTAAAACCAATGGGACAGGCACAAGGACTGAAGGCACAGAGGCCTCTGGGTGGAGGACCCATCTTCAGGAGCAATGGGCAGCCTGCAGGGTGATGCTGTGCACCATGCTAGAGGAGGTGCTGCTGGTCACATGGAGCCAGGAGACAGGATGGCCTTTCTGAGCAGGTATTTTAGGAGCTATTGACCTTTCTTCAATCAGATTACCTCTTGGTTGTTCTGTCCCCCTGGCTGCCCGTATGATGGACAGTGTTCAGAGAAAAACTTTAAAGAGATTAAGTGGACTAACAAGTTCAGGTGCTGCCATATTTGTGGTTCCTAGTCTTTATTGTCATGATTTTCAAACCTTTCTCCACATATTGTCTCTGTTACAAATAGAAATGTGGGGGGTCCTGGAGTTGGAAAAGACTTAAAGGTCAGCCCACCTTTGCTTTTCATTTGACAAAAGTGGAAACTGAGGCCAAGAGAGAATCAGTGCCTTTCCCAATGTCATGTGGTCCTAATGAACTTGGTTCTCCAGATTCCTTTATACTTTTTACTCTACAATTTCTTTTCTTTTGAAAGTATTTGACAGAATCAGGAAAGTGGAGTTGAAACTGTAAAGTTAACTTGCTAGAAACCATTTCTGTGGTAATCGGACTTTTCATCTCTGTAACAAAATACCTGAGTAGCCTGGTGTGGTGGCACATGCCTGTAATCCCAGCACTTGGGAAACTGAGGCAGGAGGATTGTAAGTTTGAGGCCAGCCTGGCCTACAAAATTGAGACCCTGTCAAACAAAACAAAATACAACTAAACTAAAACAAAACAAGACAACAACAACAAAAATGGCACAAAACAAAGCAAAACCCATGAAGAAACAAATTTGTGAAAACAACTTAAGGGAGAATTTACTTCAGGTAACAGTTTTCAGAGAGTTCAGACCATCATGGCAGGGAGAGCTTGATGGAACAGAGCAGCTCATATCATGGCAGCCAGGAAGGATGGGAGGGGCAGGAGAGGGAGGGAAGAAAAGAGAGTGAGAGTGCCTGCTCCTCCATCACGACCACTTCTAGCACCAGAGAAAGACACAGCGGGTGGAGGAGGGAATGAGAATGAATATGAATATGAGTAAGAATGAGAATTTCTGCATTAGCTGTTTTTTCTCTTTTTCTCTTTTTTTACTCCAGCAGGGCCCTCAGCCTATGGGATGGTGCCATCCACATTCAGGGTGGGTCTTTCCCCCTTAGCTAATCCTCTCTGGAAATGCCCTCATAGATACATCCAGAGATGTGCTTTACTCATATACTAGGTACCCTTCAACCCAATCAAGTTGACAATCAAGATTCACCATCAAAATCCCCCTCTGGTCAACTTCACACTCAAACTCTCTCCTTAAGCCAGAACATTCCACTCTTGGTCCCTAAAAGGCTTATGTCAATCTCATAATGCAAAATGCATTCAAAGAAACCCTATAGTCTTAACAATTCCAACATTGTTCAAAAGTCCAAGGTCAAAGTCTCCTGTGAGACTCAAGGCAAACTCTTAGATGTGAGCCCCTATGAAATAAAAACAAAACACAAAAAACAAAAAACAAAAGCAAGTTACATATTCCCAAGATATAATGGCACAGAGTAAACATTTCCATTCTAAGAGGGAGGAATGGGGGCACAGAAAGGAAGTATGGAACCAAAATGAGACCAAAATCCAACAGAGCAAACATTAAATCTGTAGATCTATGTCTGGCATGCAGTGCATGTGGTGTCATGATGTGAACTTCAACAGGCTTGGGTAGTCCTGCCCCTATGGCTTTGCCATTAGCAGCCCATATAGCCTCTCTCCTGGGCTGGCTTTGTTCAAATCCTGTAGCTTTCCTTTGCAGACATTGCACATTCCTGGCATTTCTAACCTCCTGGGGTCTCCATTATGTCTTTGGCCCTACTTGCTCAGCTTTGTATATCCCCTTTTCAGGGGCTGCCTGCAGGGATCTTGATCCTGCCACATACTATCTGGCCATCCAGGCCTTCCTTTGAAATATGAGTAGAAACCTCCATGACCCCACAACTCTTGTATTCTGCATGTCTGAAAAACCAGCACCATGTGGACAACACCAAGGTCTGCCACCAGGTGGAGTGGTGGATGGGACTCCATGAACCATGAGTGCAGTGGCCTCTGAGTGCCTAGATGTCTGAAAAATAGGGAAACACTTCCCTACATGGCCACGTGCAAGCAGAAGTCCAAGGGCTCACTTCTCAAAGCAAAGTCTTTTAAATGAATTAAAACCTTAACACCCTTGAGCCTGGGAGGGGTGGGGTCTGGTCAATTCCTGAAAGGCCCTTAAGACATCTTTCTTATTTTCTCCATGCAAAATACTTGGCTTCTTTTTAATGGCTGTAATCTTTTCAGCAGCCACATCTTCCCTGGCCTCAACTTTACACACTTCTTTTCTGGCCAAACTAAGTTCTTAATCCAATCTGCTCAGCTTTTTGCTCACAATTCTTATCGTAAATCTGGCTAAAAGTACTTAGCAATAACCATGCCATAACTTGAATGCTGGGCTGCCTTGAAATTTCTTCTGCCAAATTAATTAGTCCATCACCTTTAAATTCAACATCTCACAAAGTTTCAGGGCAGAGACAATATAGAGACAAGTCAATGGCCACAATGTAACACAAATGGCCTCTAGTCCAATTCCCATCTGAAACCTCATGAGCAGTCTTTACTGTCTGCATTTATATAGGCATTCTAATCTTCTGAGCTCCCACCAGCATCACCCATGAAGCTCTGTCTAACGTGTTATAGGGATTCTCTAACACAGAAATCCAAATTTTTCCAAATTCCTCCCACAAAGCAGTTGCAAAGGCTTGTTGTTGTTGGTAGGTGCTGTTCAGTCAGTGTCTGACTCATGTACTGACCCTATGTACAACAAGTGAAACACTATTGTCAGTGCTTCTCTGCTATTCATAGGGTTTTCAATGGCTGATTGTTTTTTGGGGAGTGGGTGCTAGGTCCTTCTCCCAAGCCTACAGCATCTGGTGTTTCCAGGCAGTCTCCCATTCAAGGACTAACCAGGCCCAACCCTGTTTAGCCTCTGAGATTTGATGGCATTGGATGCCACAGTGGTGTGACTGCAGGCTACCAAGGCTTAAGAACCACTTCGTCAGGTTTAGTCACAGTAATGACCTCATTTCTTAGTTACAATTTTCTGTGTTATACTTTTTTTTTTTTTTTAGAAATTTTTAATGTACATCATAATGTGATTCATTTTGACATGCTTTTCGTTGTGACAATTTTCATATATGCAATTTGATAAGCATTATTCATATAGGTTACCCCTTACCCTCCTCTATGTTTCCCCCCTCCCCCCTTCCTATCTAAGTTTCCCATCCAAGTCTTCTCTATCTTTTACTATATA